>CAVMGG010000684.1:0-68610 GCA_963680895.1 Fragum sueziense
AATAAACATTTTGACCTGTATAGCAGCAAATTAAGAATTTTGCAATAAAGCCCCTTTTCCTTAGTTTTTCAAAAGAATGAAACAAAATTCAGCCTTTTCAAAAGTGTTTGCTCTTTTACCCTTTTTCTGATGCCACTGCACTAAGAGCTTTGATATTAATCAAATTCTTAAAACAACTTTGAAAGCCCTTCACCCAAAGATCATTCATGTGAATATTGGCCCACTACATGTAGTAAGCCAGAAGATTTTTAAAAGATTTGGCTATTTTCCCCTTTTCTCATGCCGCGGAAGTCAAAGGCTTTGATGGAATCAAAGTCTCTCAAAAACTTTGAAAGCCCTTCACCAAAGGATCATTCATGGGAAGTTTCAAGAATATTGGCCAACTAGTTGAAGGCAGAAGATTTTTACAAGATTTGGCTATTTTCCCCTTTTCTCATGCCGCGGCAGCCAGAGTCTTTGATGGAATCAAATTATTTTAACCACTTTGAAAGCCCTTCACCCAAGGATCATTCATGTTGAAGTTTCCAGAATATTGGCTTGCTAATTAGGCAGAAGAAGATTTTTAAAATATTTGGCTATTTTCCCCTTTTCTCATGCCGTAGCAGTCAGAGTCTTTCATGGAATGAAATTCTTTTAACAACTTTGAAAGCCCTACACTCAAGGATCATTCATGTGAAATTTCAAGAATATTGGCTGACTGGTTAGGCAGAAGAAGATTTTTAAAAGATTTGGCTATTTTCCGCTTTTCTCATGCCACGGCAGCCAGAGTCTTTGATGGAATCAAATTCTTTTAACAACTTTGAAAGCCCTTTACTCAAGGATCATTCATGTGAAGTTTCAAGAATATTGGCCCACTGGTTAGGCAGAAGAAGATTTATAAAAGAGTTGGCTATTTTCCCCTTTTCTCATGCCGCGGCAGCCAGAGTCTTTAATGGAATCAAATTCTTTTAACAACTTTGAAAGCCCTTAACCCAAGGATCATTCTTGCCAAGTTTCAAGAAAATTGGTCTACGGGTTTGGGAGAAGAAGATCTTTAAAGAAATTGTGGACGGCCAGACGGCCGGCCGGCCGGACGGACGACGGACAACGACCGATCACAATACCTCACCTTGAGCACTTTGTGCTCAGGTGAGCTAATAAAAAAGTGAGAAAGCTTTCATCCGCCCCTTATCTGTTGGTCTGAGAAATCTTTCATAGCTGTACAATTCAATACTCAATTCTCCTGAACAAAGGGTATATCAACCATTCCCACACATTGACTCTTTTTGAATCATCAAAAGATAAAGGCTTTGGAAAAAATAGTGGAAAATGCAGACATTTCTAGTTTGGATAAAGTTGCTTTATTGTCATCTTCAACACCTTTCAAATTGGAACAGTCCAGAATTTTTTAGTAATGATTTAAAGGTGTTGTAATTGCAGATTCCCCCCCCCCCCCCCAAATCAAAACCCTATGTAGCGAGTACTCATCCATTAGAATAGTCATGAGTAGCCACCACAAAGGGTTTGTAAACAATTGAAAGATATGGTGCATTTTGATCAATCCATCCATATATAGCATAGCTATAGTTCCTAAATCAACTTTTAGGAGGTCAAATTTATATACATGTCTAATTTCTTCCAGCATTTTTACCTTTTACTGGGTCGCAGCCATATTACAGTTGGTAGCCCATCAGACTCTTCATCGGGCCCCGAATTCAATCCCCAGCCGCGGTAGACCTCCTTTCTGACAAAATTGTCTCCAACCAATAGTTTAATAATTGTTAACCTATGTGGGCGAGCAACTAGAGTTTGAGTTTATTGGGGTTTTATGCCGTTTTCAACTGCCAGGGTCATATCGCAGTGGCTGGAGCACCTAACCATGGATTCCTGTTGTTTCTTAAACCAGTACTACCACAACACCCTTACAGAGCCTCCAGCTGCTCGCCTACTTAGGTTAACGATTTTAAACCCATTGGTGGGTGACATTTTTGTCAGAAAGGGTGTTTGCCGCAGCCGGGTATCGAACCCAAGAGTTGAAGACCTCTTGAATGAGAGGCAGATGCGCTACCAACTGCGCTAAGGACGCGGCCTGCGAGCAACTAGAGGATGTTGTGTACTGCTGGCATGATAAATGACAGGACTCTATGGTTACAAGCTCAAGCCGCCACATTATGACCTTAGTAGTTGTTGAGGCGTTAAACGGCTTAACCCTTTCCCAAACAATACCTTGTTTTGACGTCTCTACTAGACAAGAGCCGTCACAGACGGATTATGCTCCCCGAATAAGTGTTTGTCACAAAATAAAAACTATCATACATTAAGCCCCCTTTTCCCATGACGGATTTTTTGTACACACATTATTTATAGAATATGATCTAGAACATCTCACAAAATACAAAATTACAAAATTTTATTAAATTCTGCCCATTAGATGAAGAGAAATTAGAGAAAAACTAATTTTTACATTAAGGCCCCTTTTTCCATGACGCAGCCTCAAATTGAGAAACGGAGAAAAAGGTCCCTAGGGATTATCCCAGGGAGTCCACATGTGAAGTTTCATTGAATTTGGCCCAAGGGTTGCTGAGATCTGGCTGTGGACGGACGGACACACGGACGGACGGACGGACGGACGGACGGACAGACGGACGGACGGACGGACGGACGGACAGCGTGGCGACTATATGCTCCCCCGAAATTTTTCGGGGAGCATAAAAAGGCTTGTGAAAACATTGAAACAAAAGAAGAAACTGCTGATTACCAGCAGTTTCTCCTTTAGTCTCAATATTTTCTATGTCATATTTTACACAAATTTCTATCTTTAATAACTTCCATTTTGTCATTTGTGGCGGTTTTTGAAGTGGATCACCCTAAATATTTGCCGTTTGGGAAAGGAATAAACCTAAATCAATCAATCAATCAACTTAACCTTCTTCTGTGTCTGCAGTTTGTTGTAGGTGTTCATTCGAGGTGGGGGTCTGTAATTCTGGCTGTTAAATACCGGCATACTGCCCGGAGGTAATACCGTAATGGCCGACAAGTTTTTTTATCAGGGACGTCAAAACCAGGACTTGTTTGGGAAAGGGTTAAAGGAATCGTCAAATTTTTATCGAATGGCCTATGAAAAAAAACATGGGCCATAAGCTAGGATACGTGATGTATCCTGGTTTATGGCCCAGGCTTTTTTCCTACTACTAGGTCATTGGGTTACAAGCCAAAGCTTCCAAATTGATCAATATAAATGTTACCCTTTTCTGTGTCTGTGGTTTGTTGTTGGTGTTCATTCGAGGTGGGGGTCTGTAATTCTGGCTATTAAATACAGGCATACTGCCCAGAAGTAATACTGTAATGGCCGACAAGATTTTTCTATCAGGGACATCAAAACCAGGTCTTGTTGGGGGGGGGGGGGGGTCAAATTAATGTAAATTTCTGTCATCATTTTTACCTTTTTCTGTGTCTGTGGTTTGTTGTTGGTGTTCATTCGAGGTGGAGGTCTGTAATTCTGGCTGTTAAATACAGGCATACTGCCCGGAGGTAATACTGTAATGGCCGACAAGTTTTTTCTATCCGGGACATCAAAATCATCATTGTGTGGTAATGGGCTAAACCCAAATCATTTTTTTTTTGTCATCATTTTTACCAAAACCAGGTCTTGTTTGGGAAAGGGTTAAAGGAATCGTCAAATTTTTATCGAATGGCCTATGGAAAACTTTACCTTTTTCTGTGTCTGTGGTTTGTTATTGGTGTTCATTCGAGGTGGAGGTCTGTAATTTTGGCTGTTAAATACAGGCATAATGCCCGGAGGTAATACTGTAATGGCCGACAAGTTTTTTCTATCAGGGACGTCAAAACCAGGTCTTGTTTGGGGGTGGGGGTCAAATGAATATAAATTTCTGTCATCATTTTTACCAAAACCAGGTCTTGTTTGGGAAAGGGTTAAAGGAATCGTCAAATTGACAAACTTTTATTGATTGGCCTATGAAAAAACATTGGGCCATAAGCCAGGCCCTAATTTTTTTCTACTGCTTGGTCATTGGCCCACAAGCCAGAGCTTCCTAATTGATCACTGTAAATTTTACCTTTTTCTGTGTCTGTGGTTTGTTGTTGGTGTTCATTCGAGGTGGGGGTCTGTAATTCTGGCTGTTAAATACAGGCATACTGCCCGGAGGTAATACTGTATGGCTGACAAGTTTTTTCTATCAGGGACATCAAAACCATCATTTGGGAAAGAATTTAAAGGAATCGTCAAATTGTCAAATTTTTTACACATGGCCTATGAAAAAACATGGGCCATAGGCCATGATACATGATGTATCCCGGCTTGTGGCCCAGGGTTTTTTTTTCTACTACTAGGTCATTGGGGCACAAGCCAAAGCTTCCAAATTGATCACTGTAAATTTTACCTTTTTCTGTGTCTGTGGTTTGTTGTTGGTGTTCATTCGAGGTGGAGGTCTGTAATTCTGGCTGTTAAATACAGGCATACTGCCCGGAGGTAATACTGTAATGGCCGACAAGTTTTTTCTCATGGGCAAGTGTTTCTCTGTTAACTCTATCTCAAAAAGATGGCAAAGTCTGTCAGAAAAGTCGTACCTAAAATCATGAATGAAAAAGATTATGAAAATGTTTTATTACCTATATTAAGAAAACCTGTTTTATGGAAATAATTTCAAGCATTTTAAGTATTCTAGCAAAATACACAACAGGAGATTTGTTCCCTATAGCAGCTTGTTTGACAATGGAAAATTGATAAAACAAGGTCTAAACAGGTATTGGATGAAATGGGAATTTTTCGCCTAATCCAATTTTTTTTTATATATTAGAAGAAATGGAATTAGACCAACTGGGATGAAATCGATGAAAATGCTATCCCATGCATGACATTAGTAAGTGTATTACCCATATCTGTTAACTGTTCCTAGAGCACAATGTTTTACTTCTAATTCTTCATGGTATTTACATCTGAAAGACAAAACAAAATGAGCTTCATAAACACATTGCTGCACAGTGACGCCTTTTGACTCCCTCATATAAAAAGGCTTGGGAAAACATTGTGGAAAATGAAGAAATTGCTTGTCACAAGCAATTTCTTCATTTTCCACAATGTTTTATAAACCAAAGTGTAAAGATTAATAAAATTTCACCAACTTGAAATTGTCTTCTACAACATCTTTCAAATCGGAACTGTTCAAAATTTTGTCGTCTGGTAATGGGTTAAGCTGATTGAACATCATGGGATTTATTAAATTAGACCTGTTTATGCTAAGTAAACAACTGATCTTTATGACAATAGCCCACTGGCCTGACTAAAGAAAATGGAGTTGTAAGGGTAACAAATACAGATCTTTGACCCATTATCAGACAGCAAAATATTTCACTCGTCCAAATTCAAGGTTGTTTCAGATGACAATTTAAAGTTGATGAAATTCTGAAAATCTTTGTAGTTTGGGTTAACTAGAAAACAGTGTGGCTTTCGTCCTATCTAAAATGTTTTCACAAGCATTTTTTCTCTAGAAATTAAAAGCCGTCACTATGTGGGAAGAGTAACAAGAGTGCCAAGGTCACAATATAAGCCGCCCCAGAGACTGAGTTTTAAGGGGGCATAACTCAAACAAAAATCAATGGAGCATAAAATCCTTCCTTCATGCACATCTACCAATTGTGGTATTAACATAGACCAAGTTTCAAAAAGATCCAGCCAGAAACTTAGGACTTAGGAGGAGTTGCGCTCACAAGAAAAGTGACGTACGTACGTACGGATGGACAGACGGAGAAGGTGATGCAAATATACGACCGCCTCCGGTGGTGTATAAAAAGTCATAGAAAATGTCATAATTTGCCATTAATATAAACAGACAATCATGGTGTGTGTGTGTGTGTGTGTGTGTGTGTGTGTGGAATGTGTGTGTATAAGTAGATCTTTCACAAAGCAGACAAGTACCACCCACTAGCTCTTGGTCGCTGGAAAAGTGATATAGGTAAAAAGGTTCTTCAGTTCTACCAAGGAAACAGGTTTTAACTCTTTCATAAACGGCAAATTTTAGGCTAGTCCAAATTCAAAGTAATACAGACGACAATTTCAAGTGAATGAAGTTTTGCATTTGTTGGTCTTTTTATGTAGAATGCATTGTGGGAAATGAAGAGATTGCTTGTCACAAGCAATTTCTTCATTTTCCACAATGTTTTCCAAAGCCTTTATTTTGTGGGGCGTCCAAAAGGGTCAATGTGTGGGAAAAGGTTAAACACAAGTGCACTTTGTTGGATCAAGAGAGAAAACTGTGTGAAGTTTCATGGTCCTAGGCCAAACAGTTAGAGTAAGGGAACGAAAAATTCTACAAACACGCAAATGGATGGACAGATTAATGGAAGGAAATATTGATTGATTGATTGATTGGGATTTAATACCTCTTTCAACTGCTATGGTCATATATTGGAAGCTGGAGCACCTTACTGTGGATTCCTTCATTTTTCTCACCAGTATTACCATAATATCCAATCTGAGCCTCCTTCTGCTCTCTCTCTCTCTCTATTAAATAATTCACATGCATTGGTGAGAGACAATAGAATGAAAAGACAGACAGATACAAATATTCCGCGTCTACTTGTAGGTGGGGGTATAATAATACTTACTTCGTATTGGGTTCATAGTCCCACTCAGAGGTAGTTAACCAAGCTATACACTGTGACTTTGTCACATTAGTTTTGCCAACATGAAGGTACAATTCATGTAGTAGACTCTCGACCTCAAAAATATGCTTTATTCTGTTGGCCATTCCTATACATGCATGCATGTGGACCCACTCTATACAGTATTCAATCATCTTGTAGTTGTCCTCTGCACCCTGTGTAATTATAAGATGATTCCTTAGTACTTTCAAAACATACGGAGAAAAATAAAAGTGAATGAAGGTCTGGAAATAGGCTCCTACAGCATTTGAGACAACTGTGTTCCCCTTGGATTGTATGGAGTTCTTTGTCTCACTCAACAACTAAGGTTTAAAGTCTCATCCAAAAAACTGGAGTGGCAGGGTTCAAACCTGCCACCCCCATGTTAAAATCCAATGCGTTACTAATGCATCAAATCAAACCCGCACAATTTTTCTAGATCAGCCTGTGTCTAGCCAGGATACATATTGGTTTCTTATAGTTGCTGCCACTTTCATGCCCTAATGGTTAGGACAACCACCTTGGAAGCAGGAGGTTGAAGGCTTGAATACCAGTGAAAGCCCGCCTGCTGGGTTAGTAAAGAAGCAACCAATTGGTGAGCCACTGCTAGTTAATTGGATTGAATGATTGTTTACGTACCATTCAACAGCTAAGGACATATGCAAACAAGACCTCAGTTTAACCCTTTCCCAAACAACAAAATTTTAGGGTGGTCCTATTGAAAGCTGCTGCAGACAACAAAATGGGTGTAAATGAAAACAGAATTTTGGTACATTATAGTACAGAAAATATTGAGGCAAAAGGAGAAAATGCTGATAATCAGCATTTTATTCTTTTATCTCAATGTTTTCCAAAGCCTTTTCTTATAGGGACGTCAAAACCAGGTCTTGTTTGGGATATGGTTAAAGTCTCATCTGAAAGACTGACCAGTTAGTAAAAGAATGTTTATCATAGACCCATCTCTACCAGAAGCCCGACATCATAAATTGAATCATGAGAAACTGTGCTATCAAAAAGAAGTGTATCATAAGCCAAAACTGGCTGGCCCTTTAACCCTTTCCCAAACAAGACCTGGTTTTGACGCCCCTATTAAAAAGGCTTGGGAAAACATTGAAACAAAAGAAGAAACTGCTGATAACCAGCAGTTTCTCCTTTTGTCTCAATATTTTCTGTGCTATATTATACACAAAATCTATCTTTAATAACTTCCATTTTGCCATTTGTGGCAGTTTTTGATGTGGATCACCCTAAAATTGTGTCGTTTGGGAAAGGGTTAAATAGAAATGACACTATAATAAACAAAGCCTTCACCTTTTGATGAAGAAATTAATGGATAATACAACAAATCTTGATCAAATGCACAGTCTGATCTGGATCCTTATTGGTCTCAAATGCTACAAGGGCCTTTTCCAAGGATCCTGCTCGAAACTTTCTTTGAACAAAGATACAATTTAATATTGGTTTAAAATAGGGATGGGAACGAATATCCGAATATTCGAATATTCGTTTTTGCAGCGAATATTCGAATTCAAATTCGGTATTCGAATATTCATTTTGATAATGATAAATAATTTACTCTGTGCTTTGAGATTTAAAGAAACAGGACTCGATAGAAAAAGTAGCAATTTGTTGAAAAGAGATATGACTGCAGTCTTAACACTGCGTTTTGACACCTGTCAAGACGATACGTGTACTGTGCATATACCATTGTGACAGATATACACCATTCTTAATCCGATAATTCTAGCACCTTTAAATTTAGACAAGGTTTACAAGCTGGCATATGCGAAACTGACTGTTTCATTGACAAATCATTAGTGAATTTGATTTGTCCAGTCAGAAGTTCTATTCCTTGTAGTTCAACTTTTTACTTTATGATTGATCTTTACCATAGAATTTTCTTTTCTTTTTTTTAAAAAAAAAAGTATGAGTTTCCGTCCGGCAAAAAGAGAGAAAAAAACTGCTCATTTTTAGTAGGGCTTTGATAATCGAAAAGCAGTATAATGATGATGCAGACTAGCAAAATTTTGCACTATTATCTCTAAGCCACGAAAGAAAAATGTCTGTCAGTAAAAAGTGAATAAACATTTTAAAAAAAATCTCCGTACAGGCAAAACGTTCTTTACAAATAAAATAGACTTGTGTGAAAAAATATTGCGTTGTTCTCATATCAAGCAATTTTTTATAAGGTTATGATTGGACATGATGCACATAGACATTTTTTCAAGTCCCGAAAACGAATATTCGAATATATTCGAATATTTAAAACGAATATTCGAATATCTATTTTGGTATTCCTTCCCATCCCTAGTTTAAAACAAAGAGAGGACAGTAATTCTAACCAGAAAATTCATAAAGGTATAAATCAGTATCTGTGGAAATTTGAAATCTTGACATTTGTCAAGCTACATTCAAGACAAGCAGTTTTTTTTTGTCTGTATTTATAACAGAAAGCTGAGAAAACATTGAGGGAAAAGAAGTAACTGTTGATAATCAATGTGGGAAATGATTAATACCTACCAGGCAGTACAAAGGTGGGTATTCATTTTTCTCTCCATTAGGGTTGATGAAGTTCTCAATCTGATTCCACAGTCCCAGATAGTTGGAGTCTGCTAGCTCAAAATTCTCAATCGGTATCTGATGTGTGTCTTGACCTGTATGATAAAGTATGTTTGAAAGGTCTTTCACTAGAAAAACAAGCGAAACAGCATCTCGAAATGCCACCAAAATAGCAAAAGCAACAGCTAAGAGAGGGTGAAGACTTTCTAAACCTTATGTTGTGGGTAATCATTAGAATCATCTCCTTGACATGATCAACAAGCCATACATATGAAATATAGATGCATATAAGGCACATAATGAATTGGCAACTCGTGAAATATCACTTCTTGTTAACTATTTAGAGAGTACTAATTGGAATCGTCTTGTTCAGACAATTCAAATGAGTACCAACAACACAAGGTTTGGATTTGAAATAACTGAGAATGTCTTCAACCCATCACATTTCTTACGTAGAGAAAGTTTCAGCTGTGATCTGAATTAAGAGCTCTTATTGCATTTAAGACCAACAGCTTCAATAATTTTAACATGAATCCTATAAATAAAACACACAATTTGTTGACTGCAGCAGTTTTCAAATATAACGAGTCTAAAGTTTTGTTGTTTTGGATTTGATTGAATGGAGTTTTATGTCCCGCTCAAAAGCTAAAGTCAAATGGAAATGGGACCGCCGTTACAACCGATCATTAGATACCAAAAACTTCATGCGTCTTTGGGCATCATCCCAGACAACGAAAATTAACCTTAGATAACCTCATCAACTTCCAGGCTTCATCCGTGGCAACGGGAATTGACAAGGGATACCTCATCATTTTCTGTTGCTACAGATGATGCCCGAATATGCACAAAGTAATTAGTAGTTAATGATCTGTTGTAATCGTTTAGTCTCATCCAAAAGACTGAAGTGGCAAGGGATCCAACCTACCAAACCTCAGGGGTTTCAATAACTTTTTGCAACTCATGAAATATCACATCGAGGGACACCTCGTCAATTTCTGTTGCTATAGATGATGCCCGAATATGCACAACATGATTTGTAGTTAATGATCTGTTGTAATCGTTTAGTCTCATCCAAAAGACTGAAGTGGCAAGGGATCAAACCTACCAAACCTCAGGGGTTTCAATAACTTTTTGGCCACCTGGGCGAGAAGCTAGAGTAGGCGGGGATTTTCTAAGGATTCTCTATTAATCCCATACAAAATTTTCAAAAGTAGCATGGGGATTGTACTCAAATTCCGTCAAATAGGAGGGGGAAATGCCCATCACTGCCTCTGAATAAACCCCTGAAACCTGTGTTACAAGTCCAGTTTGTTACCCCCTCTCTATTGTTTGGTAAAGTGTAAAGTAAACAATTAATACTTACTATGCTCTAGACAGGTGAATCTGTATCCAGTGGGAATTTTTCCTGAAAATATCAAAGAAGAATTTCAACTTCTGGTTCTATGTATTCCATAATTTGAAAATAACTTAACTTTCTTAAACTGTACAATTTAAAGTCAAACAAAAAGAAACATACACCTAGATCTATTTACTTAAATACTTTTTTTCATTGATTGCAGCGGTTGGAGTACCTAACTATGGATTCCTAACCTTTCTCATTCCAGTACTTCCACAACATCCTTACCAATCTTCCAGCCACTCGCTAACATAGGTTGACGTTTATCAGTCCCTAACAATGAATAAATTCTTCAGCATCCGATCGGAGCCTCCGGCTACTCATCTCTACTCTACTTAACCCTTTCCCAAGCAAGACCTGGTTTTGACGTCCGTAAGAGAACATGCTTTGGGAAAACATTGTGACAAAAGAAGAAACTGCTGATAACCAGCAGTTTCTCCTTTTGTCTCAATATTTTCTGTGCAATATTTTACACAAATCATAACTTTATTATCACCAATTTTGTCTTCTGCAGCAGCTTTCAAATTGGATCACCCTAAAATTTTGTCGTTTGGGAAAGGGTTAACACTATGTGGACATACAGACATACAGAATAATTATCATAATGAATATACATGTAATGCTCTACAGACCTGGTTCAATGAATCTGTGCATATGTTTGGTGATGCCTTTCTCTATGCTATACTCAATAAGGGCGATCTCACACGGGAGATAATGCTCATCTTCTGTCACACACAATATCTCAAAACTGATGAAATAAAACTTCTCCTTTGCCAACTCTGAAATAGAGCACAAGAAATATTTGTAATGCAAATATGCCGTTTTATAAGCTTACCTTAAAGGCTTTGATGAAGCCATCTAACAATTGACCAAACGCCAACTGTCAATCAAAAACATTGATTAGCCAATGGACGACTAGAAAAATGTCATGCCCCAATTGTTCTTCGCTGCACGTGTTATTGTATCGATTTATCGACTGACAATCAAAACAATCGACAGGCCAATTGCAAAGAATTTTGTGCTAACAATAGACTAGGTTTGGCGTTACGTTTTGATAAACTGTCGGTGTTGTTATAAAATCTCGTAACTACGGCTTGAATCAAGCCGTAGTTACGAGATTTTATAACAACACCTACGAGATACTATTTTGTTAGTCCAAATTTACGTCACGATTTACTGGATAAAATCGTTTCCTATTAACGATCACATCCCCATTGTTTGTCTTAAATTCTATGTTGGGCGGAGCGATCTGTCGATTGGCGTTTGGTCAATTGAAGCAGTCCAATGGTAGAATCTAGTATTTCATCAAGTATTGACAGAGTAATGGTTCTTAGATCTATCCACCTATGAATTTTATGATTCTACCCTTAAAGTGACATTTCACATTTATTTCATTTTTTAAAAGTATGTCTTGATGCAAAGATTGTTTATTCTAATGCGTAGAAATGCTATCAGTTTTTAGAATTTGTTATTTATAAGCGAAACATACGCCTTTAAAGCTGAGACAGAAATGACAAATTCTATATAAATCTGAACTGTTGTCCACTACAATTTGTTTAATTTTAGCACAAAAATATATATTTCTCGTAAACAGTTCAATATTTTGGCTTGAAATTTTCAGAATTTTCATAAGAAAACATGCTCTTTCAGATAGAATAAAAATAAAATTTATGTAAAAATAATTGTGAAATGTCTCTTTAATACTTTTTGAGTCATGCTGCTATGGAACAACCGACCATCCCACCGACCGAGCATCCGACCGACACTTGCAAAACGATATACCACAATTGTCTTCCAAAAGGGGCATAATTAATCCTGAAGTAATACTGAATCATTTTTTATCAACACATTTTTGACGTCTGCAGCAGCTTTTAAATAGAATTGGTATAAAATTTCCCCTTTTGGAAAGAGTTATTCAATCCCTAAGTTTTTTTCACAGCAACACTGTAAAAAGAAACTAACTGACAATTCCCTGACATTTTCCCTTCATGAAAATTCCTTTGCATATCATGTCACAGCAGTTTTGGCCTTACCATAATGGTTTCCTAAGCAAAAAGTGTTGAGAAATTTAAAACAATGTATAATTTGAGAGGTCATATTATATATATATATATGTTATGAATTAAAATCTGTCGAAAATTCTCACCAAGTCCACCAGGCCAATTTTTCTTCATTACATTTCTCTCCTGCATTCTCCTTTTCTCATTCTCTTGTAGAGGATTTGTTCTGTACTGAAATGGTAAATTAATAATGTCTGTCATATATCATAAATATCTTTAACAAAAAGAAATTTTACATAATTCAGACATTGGGTTTAAAAGCAACCCCAAACCATTATGATTAAATAAAATCCAACCCAAAACAACACAATAAGGCCAAATAAAACAAGAGCTGTCCGAAGACAGAGCGCTCGACTTTCTAAGTTGCTTAGTATAAAGGGGGCATAACTACAAATATAGTGGAGCCAGGGTCATGGGCCCTGGTAGTAAGGTAGAGGGTGTGACGCACTCTCTTGCACACGGTTCATTCATTACATTCACCTCTGTAGTTGCCTCAGAGAGTATTGCGTCATCATCTGCTAGATTACGTCACTTTCTATCACATCAAAACGGCAATAACAAATAATTTTTCTTTTCCAAAGTCCAAAATATGTCATACTTCACGTTGCTTAAACTTTAATATCATTTTCCAACGAAAATAATTTAATTTTTTTAGATTGATGTCATTCATTCAAATTTTCTGTACGTTTCATTCTGATAGGGAACGATTTTATCCAGCTAACCGTGACGTATTTCGGACAAACAATAGTATTTCGTAAGTGTTGTTATAAAATCTCACAACTACGACTTGATTCAAGCCGTAGATACGATATTATATAACAACACCGACGATCTATCAAAACAAAACGTAAACCTAGTCTATTTTTAGCACAAAATTCCTGCTATTGGTAAGGAGGCTTGAGAAAATAGTTCCATTGTATATGGGTTATTTCATCAGTTATAGTGCCTTTCAAATGTAACCAGAATCATCATTTCTTTGTCTACTTTATTATGTTACACATGAAACAGTTAAACAGCAATAATACACGTTTTCCTCGGTTTGACAAGATTCTTGTCATTCATACGCCCAGGCCGTTGCAGAGATGTATGTGAGAGTAACGAACGACAACTCTGCTCGGAGATTGGGTGTGATGGTGAATAAGTATTCCAAGTTTGGGTTGAATCCCTTTGACAGTATGGAAGTCATTGATGTTTGAAAGAAACTTTAACCTTTGTTGCAACGCTGACGCCGACAAACGGGTGACAGTATAAGCTGTCATTTTCTTCGAAAAGTCGAGCTAAAAATAGGTGTGGTTCGGGTTACCTGACTGTCCCTAGCAAATTGGTGCCGACCCTAATTTTTTTAAAGCCCTCAAAGAAAACAAGAGTTGTCCGCGGACAACGTAGCTCGCCTATACAAGAGCTTGTCACAAAAAAAAGAAGTTCAAGGTCAAAGGTCAAGGTCACTAGGTCGAAGGTCATGGTCTCAAGGTCAAGGTCATGACATGAGGTATCCATATGTGAAATATCAAGGCTCTATCTGTAATAGTGCATGAGATATAGGCCAGGTTAAAGTTTTTTAAAAGTAGGTCAAACTCCAAGGTCAAGGTCACTGGGTCAAAGGTCATGGTCCCAAATGAAAGGTTTTGCCGGGAGGTATCCATGTGTGAAGTATCAAGGCTGTATCTCTAATAGTGCCTGAGATATAGACCAGGTTAAAGTTTTTGAAGACGCGACGCCGACGCTGACGCTGACGCCGACACTAGGGCTGTGACATTAGCTCCCCGGACATAAAGTCCCGGCTCGCTAAAAATACAAGAGGGCCAAGATGGCCCTATATCGCTCACCTTAGAGATCATCAAGATGATAATTTTTGTCTCATCTCACATACACAACTTCCGGACAACGTTCATTAAAATAAATTTAAACAATGCTGGTAGTAGAGAGTTATACTACCATGGGAAGTGCAAAATTTACCTTATGGATATCTGATAAACAGAATTGGAGAATATTGTATTATGAGACAATTCTACATACAAAATTTCAAAAGCCTTACACCAAACAGTTTAGGAGAAAAAGATTGTACTAGATTTCCTTCTTTGTCTCTATATGAAATTCGATACCCACAACATAGGATCAATTTTCCTTGTATCACAATAATATAAAGTATTTTGGTAGACGACCTTGAGATGATTCGTCACACAAAATTTCAATGCCCTAGGCCAAATGGTTCAGGAGAAGATGATTGTACAAGATTTCCTTCTTTGTTTCTGTATGAAATTCGATACCCACAACATAGGGCTAATTTTCCTTGTATCACAATAATTTGAAGTAGTTTGTTAGAGGGCCTTGAGATGATTCTACTCACAAAATTTCAAAGCTCTAGGCCAAACGGTTCAGGAGAAGAAGATTGTACAAGATTTCCTTCTTTGTCTCTATATGAAATTCAATACCCACAACATAGGGCCAATTTTCTTTGTATCACAATAATTTTAGGTATTTCTGTAGAGGGCCTTGAGATGATTCTACTCACAAAATTTCAAAGCTCTAGGCCAAACGGTTCAGGAGAAGAAGATTGTACAAGATTTCCCTCTTTGTCTCTATATGAAATTCGATACCCACAACATAGGGCCAATTTTCCTTTTATCACAATAATTTGAAGTATTTTGGTAATGGGGCTTGAGACCATGCTACATACAAAATTTCAAGACTCTATGCCTTATAGTTTGGGAGGAGAAGATTTTTTAGTAATTGTGGACGGACGGACAGACGGACGGACGGACAGACGGACGGACGACGGACGGTGAGCGATCACAATAGCTCACCCTCAGCACTTCGTGCTAAGGCGAGCTAAAAAACAACAACAATGGCAAGAAAAAAGGAAACAAAACCCAAATAAAATAAAATGGGAAAAAAAAAAACAAGAGGACCACGATGGTCCTATATCGCTCACCTGAACGAAAATGATATGAGCAACACTTTTGTTCAATTCAATTAATATATATGACTTTAAGACTGAGAACGAACTTATGGTCAATAGAGTTGTGAAAATCTAACTTATACAAGATCTTATGGTGCCCAACTGTGTCCAAGTTTTGTCTTTATTAAATACTAATTGTAGAGTCTAGAGTGTAAAACAGGTCGAAAGCAGCCAAAAAAGCAGTTTTTTTTCAAATTCAAGGGCACATAACTCTTGACTTCCTGATCAGATCAGACTAAAAATCGAACTCATCTGAGATCTTATGGTCCCAAACATTGTGTCCAAGTTTTGTCTATATTAATTACTAACTGTAGAGTCTAGAGTGTAAAACAGATCGAAAACAGCCGAAAATAGCAATTCTATCAAATTCAAGGGCACATAACTCTCCACTTTCTAATCAGATCAGACTGAAAATCAAACTCATCCAAGATCTTATGATCTCCAACATTGGGTCCAAGTTTTGTCTTGATTGATTAATAATTGTAGATTCTAGAGTGCAAAAAAGGTCAAAAACAGCCAAAAATGGCAATTTTATCAAATTCAAGGGCACATAACTCTCGTCTTTCTAGAAGGATCAGACTGAAAATCAAACTAATTCAAGATATTATGGTCTCCAAGATTGTGTCCAAACTTTGTCTTGATTAGTCAATAACTGTAGATTCTAGAGTGTAAACAAGGTCGAAAACAGTCAAAAACGGCAACTTTGTCAAGTTCAAGGGCACATAACTCTCAACTTTCTGATTAGATCAGACTGAAAATCAAACTCATCCAAGATCTTATGATCCCAACCATTGTGTCCAAGTTTTGTCTTGATTGATTAATAATTGTAGATTCTAGAGTGTTAACAAGGTCGAAAACAGTCAAAAACGGCAATTTTGTCAAATTCAAGGGCACATAACTCTCGACTTTCTGATCAGATCAGACTGAAAATCGAACTCATCCAATATCTTATGATCCCCAACATTGTGTATAAATTTCGTCTTGATTGATTAATAATTGTAGATTCTAGAGTGTAAACAAGGTCGAAAACTGCCAAAAATGGCAATTTTGTCAAATTCAAGGGCATATAACTCTCGTTTTTCTCGTCAGATCAGACTGAAAATTGAACTCATCTGAGATCTTATGGTCTCCAAAATTATGTCCAAGTTTTGTCTTGATTGATCAATAATTGTAGATGCTAGAGTGTTAACAAGGTCAAAACTAGCTATTTTTTACGTTCAAGGGCAAATAACTCCAGACTTCCAAGTCAGATCAGGCCCATAATCGAACTCATCCGAGAACTTATGACCATACTTGCTTTGACCAAGTTTGATTAAGATTGGCCAACTTTTGTGGATGCTAGAGTGTTAACACCAAATTGTTGACAGACAGACGGACGGACGGACGACAGACATTGAGTGACCACAATAGCTCACCTTGAGCACTTCGTGCTCAGGTGAGCTAAAAAAAAAAAGATAGCCGACCAACCTACCCTAATTTTTTTAAACAAGTAACCTGAACCACACATATTTTTTTATTTGGCCTAATTAATTGGTCCAAATTGAAAAAGTTGATTGGTTGAATATGTTTCAACACCATTCACAAATGCTTTTGTCATATAGCATGAGCAGAACTTGCCCCCCTCTTTGCCTTTCATTTTCTGACTGACTAAATGGATGATGACCAAAGATATGGCTAGTATACAATAAAGCAATGAAAATATAGAAGCAAAAGGAGAAAATGCTGATAACCAGGATTTTCTTATATTGTCTAAATGTTTCCCCAAGCTCTTTTCTTTGGGACCCATCAAAAGGTGTAAATACATTGGCAATGATTAACTTAACCCAAATCCTTCATTCCCCACAATGTTTTCTACCCTAAAAGACAATTTTTTTAAGAAAATTCATACACTTCATCTGCACATCTTTGAATTTGGACAAGCCTAAAATTTTACTGTCTGGTAATGGGTTACCGGTAATTAAAACTTACAGCCAGCACATTTCCCTGATTATCATAACGGAACTTGTCTCCCTCCTTTCCTTTCATTTTCTGTTTGTACTCCTTGGCCATTTTCTCAAATCGCTCTTTGTCTTTCTCTGGTAGTGCCTGTAATAATCACAAGAGCAGTGCTTCTGAAATAAGTTGCCCAAGTTGTCCAACTTGTCCGTTTACTTATATATATATAGGTACGGACAAGCAGATTTTGAAAGCTAGGTTGTCCGTGGACAAGTGAAAAATCTGGTTATAATAAAAAATCTTTTTTCCCTTTTCTCACAATATTTTTATACAGTGTAATTACTGATAACTAAATGTACAAATTTTATTAAAGCCAGTAGTTAGAATTTCATGATAGATATGCAATAAACATATGAAGCTATTAAAAAGTACATGGGCATTGTACGGACAAGTTGATTTTTGATACGGACAAGTCAATTTTGGTTTAACGCTTGTCCGTGGACAAGTAGATTTTAAAAATATTTCAGAAGCACTGATTTAGAGTACATGTATTTAAATATTGTATCCAGTTTGGCTGATCTTTTCACTTCAACTTGCTACGAGTAAGTTGATATTAGTATGATACCAAGTGCGGATCTAGGGGTGGGGTCAGGGGGTCATGACCCCCGCTGGAATTGGCAGAAAATTGAATTTTGACTATATAACTTCTTAGTTAATGTCATCATTTGGGCTTTGACCCCCCCTGGAAAAAAATCCTGGATCCACCATTGGATACTGTATGACTTTTTTTGTAATCCTGCATTGTTTCATTGTTTTTACTAGTTGATGGATTGTCTTTGAAAGTGTTTCAAAGGACTCTTCTTACACTTGCAATTTCCAATTTTTACAGATAAATTGTCAGCATGTGAGTTGAAATTCGAGCCATTTGAGCCAATTCATAAAGCAGAAAGTTGCTGCTTTTTAACAAAAACCTTATAACTGCAGATTGTTTTAAGCTGCAGTTACGAGGTTTTTGTTGAAAAGCGATGATTTTATATGTGTTTGTGCCTAGGCTGTATCCTTGTATCCATTGGAAATCGTCTGAAAGGTACCTTAGTACAATTTGTGTTTCAATTGGAAAATAGCCCTACTTCCTTGTGTTTAAACCTTTCCCGAATGACAATATTATAATATATTGCAGACAACAATTTGAAGTGAATGAAATCTAAAATTATTTGATCTGCTAGGGTAGAAAACATTGTGGGAAATGAAGAAACTGCTTGTGACAAGCAATTTCTCCATTTTCCACATTGTTTTCCAAAGCCTTTATCTAGTTGGGCGTCAAAAGGCATCACTGTTTGGAAATGGGTTAACATACTGAACTTAATTCAATCATGATTTTGAGTTAAGCAATTGAACTTTTCAATAATGTATTTTGTCATATGTGTTGTAATACGTGAAATTTTTTCAAAACTTTATCTTTGATCTCTCTGTACAAACCTTCCATCTTGGATGACACACAGGCACCATGTCCGCCATCCCATTTGGAAACACCCGACCTTCCCGTCGTAACTTTGGTTCCTCTTCCTTCATGAAGAAGTAAAAGGCGTTTCTTACTTGCTTCTTTGGCATGGTGCAATTGTATCCTAAAATAGATTTACGAAATGCAATTGGGACACAATGCCTAAAGTAAACAAGAGATGTTTGTAAAACATATATGCCCCCTCAAGGGCCTACATTTGACGTAGGTTAAAGTTCAAGGTCAAGGTCGCAAGGTCCAAGGTCATGGTCAAATGTGAAAGTTCTTGGTTGTATGTGTCCATGCGTCAAATATCAAGGCTGTATGTTTAAAAGGACATGATATATCGGCCAGGTTAAAGATTTTTTAAAAGTAGATCAAACTCAGAGATCAAGGTCACAAGGTCCGAGGTCATGGTCAAATGTGAAAGGTCTTGGTAGGATGTGTCCATGTGTGATATATCAAGGCTGTATGTGTAAAAGGACATGAAATATTGGCCAGGTTAAAGTTTTCCAAAAGTAGGACAAACTCCAAGGTCAAGGTCCAAGGTCATGGTCAAATGTGAAAGGTCTTGGTTGGAGGTATCCATGTATGAAATATCAAGGCTGTATGTGTAATAGGGCAGGAGATATATATGCCTGGTGTAAGTTTTTTAAAAGTAGGTCAAACTCCAAGGTCAAGGTGGCAAAGGTCAATGTCATGATCCAGTGCTCCAGCTAGGCCCTTTTAGAAGGGCGCGGCGCCCTGCCTTGCCCTGCCGTCGAAGTGCTGCGCCCTGCCCTATAAATTGATTGTAAATTTTGCCCTTACTCGCTCAATAAGCGATTATCTTGTGTATTGTCGCCCCCCTTAAGGGGGAATGCTCCAGTTTCCTAATTTTTTTCCCAATAATAGAATTTATTTATATTTTGTATGTTGAAATTACATGTTATTACCAATTGAAAAATTAAATAAAAATGGATGGTCAGCAATCTTGTTTGAATTTTATAGGCATTCGTATCACATACCCCTACATCGAAAAAATGCACAATTTCTTGCACCTGTCCAAGGTCACTAAAATGCTAATAAAATGCTGTATATTCATCGTGTAGTCCCAAAAACGGATTTAGAGTAACGTCTTACATTTAATAAGAACAGAAAACCCAAAATAAATGATATCATAAACACATAAATGAATAAAACAGCATGCTCATGTGTTCGGATAGATCAACGACGCTAGAGTGTTTCGTGTCAAAATTTGCATATTTTTGAAAATATTTCAAGTTCTACATAATAGAATTTGATAGAACTCCCTCATTGTATCAAGCAACATGTCCTGGTAATGATTCAAAAAGAAAATGTATAGGTCAGCGCACTTATTAGTGAATTACAGCATTTTTTATCAGCTACACATGAATAAAATGACGCAAAACAGTGGTAACTGCATACACACTTACGACTGTCTTGCTCTAAATAATCGATTTCCATCTTGAGGATATCAGTGTCGCATAATAAATGCACTTTTACTGTCGAAAATGGTAAATTGTAATGATGTGTTATATTATTGAAAATATGGTAGCGAAACATATTGGTACGAAACATTTAATTTACTACAGTAATGACCGAGTGTTCCGAAAAACTGGAGCATTCCCCCTTAATTGATAATGAAAACTCGCTGTGATCACTGATGCGTTTAGCGGGTAATTTCGGGGGATAACTGTTTACAACCTTATTACAAACAGAATTAATGCAAGGCGTGGCTAATATCGACAAGCCGACCAATCACAACGCGTGATTCATTATCGAGTGGGCAGTTTTCCGATAATCTGTTGATGAGAGTTAGCGCGTGCCGTAAAACAATTTTTCAACTATAAACAAACACTGATTAGCGACTTAATCCGTACGAATGGTCATTAACAAGATTGTATGGATGATGATTAACTTTGTCACCTTTCACGGAGAAAAATTCAGATTAGTTGTAGGCTGCGATAAGATATTTTACATTTTGGAAAATCGCCGTTTCACTCGGACAGTTTCGTCCCATTTTGTTTTGCAGTTTACCTTAAATTCATGGATCTTATTTCATAGTCTTTGCGAGAGCCACGGACAAGTCATTGACTGGCAAAATTCAGAGTTGACTGGCCAAAATGTCCGACGTATTACTTCTATAAAATCAAGCTTTAAAATTCTAGTTAACCTACCGATTTCTAGTCCAATTATTTATCCATCACCAATTAAATATCTCAAATCTGAAGTATTTGTGTAACTGATTGTAGTCTTCCACTCGAGAATGTATGACCAAAAAATGTGTACCAGAAAATCAATAGTTTACATCCCTTAGCATAGAGCGTGACCCTTTACTTGGAATGTAGTCAATTTGTTATTCCCTTTCCCCACAGAAATAAAATATGATAGACTATTTGTTGGTTAATAATAAAAGACAATTTGATTTTTGTCTTGGTTATTCTCCTAACCTCTGAAAACCTGAATTGGAAAGTCTCCCTTTCAATTAGACACACTTCTACATCCCATTTAACCCTTTACCAGATGATTTTTTTTTCAGAAAAAAGGAGATCCAAATTAGAAATTTTCCAAATTCAAAGCAAGAGTATATATCACAAGAGCCATGTTCAAAAACGAAGAACTATTTATGCATTAGTGAAATAGAAATTGAATACAAGGAAGAAATTGAGCATTTCATATATTTCCCCTCTTCCCCATGCTTTCTTCACCCTTTCCACATTGAAGCAACAAATGTTGAGTGGTCTAAATTGAAAGAAACCGCAGACAAAAAATATTACTAAATGTAACAGGCCCGTAGGAACAGAGGGGGGAAGGGGGGGGAGGGGGCTAAGCCCCCTAAAGTTGGTCAAAAATGCCGAATCTTCCTTATTTCACACTGAAAATTTTGGGAAAATCCAATTTAGCCCCCACACAATATTCAGACACTGAGGCTTTAGCCCCCTCCCCATATGTAATTGCTTCCTACGTGCCTGTGTAAGGAATTTATCACATCCTGCCCTCCAGACTCTAAATTTTTTACAAACTCTGTAAAGAATTTACAGCATGGACAGCAAGAAATGACAGTTGAGAGTTTATCCAATAAAGTATTTCAAGGGTCTGGAAAGAATTTTTTAGCATTGTTGTAGGATTTTTCTTAAATCGAAACAATGGTCTTTTGAATTAGGAATGCGGCCGTTTTTCGGCCTTAAATGAACAGGCCTAAAAGAATACTTCTAGGTACCACCTGTCTGATGAGACCCAAGGAGGGGTTGAAATAGTCTCCCTATGTAAATACTAAAATCCTATTCAAAACCCACCAGGGCCCATTGTTAAGCCTTTAATAGAATTCAAAATTTTCTAGGGGGAGACCCCCTAAACCCCCCTGGTGGCCCTAAATGAACAGACGTAAAAGAATACTTCTAGGTGCCACTTGTCTGACGAGACATATAGAGGGGTTGAAATAATCTCCCTTTTTGAATACCAAAATCCTATTTAACCCTTTCCCAAATGACAAAATTTTAGAGTGGTCCACTTCAAAAACTGCCACAAATGATAAAATGGATGTTATTCAAGTAAGAATCTGTGTAAAATATGTCACAGAAAATATTGATACAAAAGGAGAAACTGCTGGTTATCAGCAGTTTCTTCTTTTGTTTCAATGTTTTCCCAAGCTTATTCTTTTTGAGACGTCAAAACCAGGTCTTGTTTGGGAAAGGGTTAAAACCCACCAGAACCCATCTTTAAGCCCCTAGAATTCAAAATTTTCTTGGGGGAGACCCCCCAAACCCCCCTGGTGGGAGGGGGGTGCCCCCTCCCACTCCCTCCCCCGTCTCGTCGCTTCGCGACTCGAAGTGCCCTTTCAGGGCACTTGGCACCCTGCCCTTTTCAAAACCTAGCTGGAGCACTGTGATCAAATGTGAAAGGTCTTGGTAGGAGGTGTCTATGTGTGAAATATCAAGGCTGTAGGTGTAATAGGACATAAGATATAGGCCAGGTTAAAGATTTTTAAAAGTAGGTCAAACTCCAAGGTCAAAGTCACACAGGCCAAGGTCATGGTCAAATGTGAAAGGTCTTGGTAGGAGGTGTCCACGTGTCAAATATCAAGGCTGTATAGGTAACAGGACATGAGATATAGGCCAGATTAAAACTTTTTAAAAGTAGGTCAAACTCCAAGGTCAAGGTCCAAGGTCATGGTCAAAAGTGAAAAGTCTTGGTTGGAAGTAACCATGTGTGAAATGTCAAGGCTGTATGTGTAAAAGGACATGAAATATAGACCAGGTTAATAGATTTTAAAAGTAGGTCAAACACCAAGGTCAAAGTCACCAGGTCCAAGGTCATGGGCAAATGTGAAAGGTCTTGGTTGGAGGTGTCCATGTGTCAAATATCAAGGCTGTATGTGTAAAAGGATATGATATATCGGCCAGGTTAAAGTTTTTTAAAAGAAGGTCAAACTCCAAGGTCAAGGTCGCAAGTTCAAAAGTCATGATCAAATGTGATAGGTCTTGGTAGGAGGTGTCCATGTGTGAAATATCAAGGCTTTATGTGTAATAGGTCATGAGATAAAGGCCCGGTTTAATTTTTCTAAAAGTAGGTCAAACTCCAAGGTCAAGGTCATAAGGTTGAAGGTCATGGTCAAATGTGAACGATATTGATAGGAAGTATCCATGTGTGAGATATCAAGGCTGTATGTGTAAAAGGACATGAGATATAGGCCAGGTTAAGAATTAAGTGTGAAAATCAAAAAAGGGCAATTACTCCAAATATGTGATTGGCAGAGTTACTGCTCTTGTGCACTGCACCTCTCCATAATAAGATCTATCCACCTGTAAAGTTTCATGATTCTACCTTACATACTTTAGGAGTAATGCTCCGGACAAGAATCAAGTTTGAAAATCAACAAAGGGCAATAACTCCAAAAATTTGATCGGTAGAGTTACGGTTCTTGTGCACTGCACCTCTCCATAATGAGATCTATCTACCTGTAAAGTTTCATGATTCTACCTTACATACTTTTTGAGTTATGCTCTGGACAAGAATCAAGTTTGAAAATCAACAAAGGGCAATTACTCCAAAAAAATGATCGACAGAGTTAAGGTTCTTGTGCACTGCACCTCTCCATAATGAGATCTATCTACCTATGAAGTTTCATGATTCTATCTTACATACTTTTTGAGTTATGCTCCGGACAAGATTTGGTCTACGGACAGACCAACGGACCGACCTACCGACCATCCAACCGACCGACCCACACTTGCAAAACAATATACCCCCATTTTCTTCGAAAGGGGGCATAATAACGAGGTTGAACAATTTCAATTACCAAATTAAGAATTGCTAAAATTGAATTACTGTTTAACTTTATGTAATAATCTTTTATTAGAACCACAGGGACTTTTTTCATTCACTGTAGTTTTGGCATTTTACTTATTTAGTCTGTAGCCTTCCATATTCGAGCACCTTAGGAATTACTTTTGCGCATGCACAATTAAATAATCAACATCCGAATTCCATGTCACTAACCAAAATGAAAGTAACACATATTTAATTGTAAAATTCCAGTACTGCAAAATAACTTCTTTTCAACATAGTTAGAAAGAAATAAGTCATTGCACACGAGCTGATCAGTTTCACCAGAAAACTTAAAGTCTCCTCTAATCGAGGACCAGCATTATTTACTTTCCGGGTCAAGGTCACGCACTTTCAACCTCCAAACAATGATTACGTTAGAGGTATGTTATCCCTGCCACAACGACAATCATGCAGGGTTCAACACTAAGGCACTTCCGACAGACATTCACTGCCTATTGCTTCGTCCAGGCTAGTAAGACCGGCAGGATGCTAGCCCGACTGGTCGTCCTTACTTCAAATCTAAAATTCACTTTCACCGTAATTGAAACGGAGGATACTTTCATTTGAGATTTTTTAACTTGACTTTTTTCGCTTATTTAGTAGGGATGGTAACGAGTACCAATTTTACTAATCGAGTACTCGGTCACCCTTCCGATCGAGTACTCGAGTACTCGGATAGAAACGTCGTATTTTGGTTAGGCCTATAGTATCGGTGTTTTCCAGCATGTTTATGAATCAGAGATTATGCAGCATATCTTCGGTATAAATATCTCTTTAGATGACATTTGATCTGTACTTTATTTGAGAAAAATCGACAATTGTTAGATATGTGGTGAGAATTACAGAAGGTGTCAAAATCTTTCCATTAAACTCATGAACATTTTTTTTAAAAAATCCGCAAGTTTCTTGTTATTATCTCACCAAAAACCTTTGTAATATTTACGCATGTTGTGAGATATACACAAGTCACTATGTAGTCTTAGAGGGAGGCATTGTTAGACTTTCTTGAATTTATTTGTGTGTAATAGGGAATGATATGCTTCTTTTTCGAGAAACAAATAGCAATAGAATGAAATCTTTACAATAATCCAATAATCGGCTGATCGAATATTGCATTAACCAATCAACTCTAAGGTAAATCTTACGGACGTCCAATTAAAATGCATCGCCCGAAATCAGAGTAAAGAGCGGCGAAGGTGCAATTATTTATGACATTGTTTGACAGCGAGAACAATAGCTGTTGGCACTTGATTGCAAATTAGCACAAATTCGAGGGATTAGATAATTGGCGGACGACCAGGTGTTACATACTCTACCCTTTGCACGGTACAGTGTTGAAAAAACAGCGATCGATATTTTCAAAAAGTTGAGTTTGGAAACGAATTTTCATTTTTCTGCTGATAGTATTTTTTCTTTCCGATTACTCGATTAGTGAAATTGGTAATCGGTACTCGGTCATTCGATCGAGTACTCGATTACTCGAGTACTCGTTCCCATCCCTATTATTTAGAGGTTTCCTTTCTGGTTTGTTTACTTTTTTGCAATATCCGCTAACGATGCGCATGAGTAAGGAAGAGATCATGAGAAATTTGCATAAATGGGCGGACCTTATTATCACCTGACGTCTTGAGTAGGTGATCGGGCAAATTAAACAGAGAAGAAAATTCCAAAACTAACGATTGTGCTGAAAACCATCGAATACGCTTCCAATTCAGTTATTTTCTGAAAGTTAAACCAATTTCCTACAAAAACAGAATATGTTTTATATTTATTCCTGTGTGCAAAATGCCTTCATTGATCATTTTTCTAACCCGATTTGACTTGTTTCAAAATAGATCTTCCACGCACCTGTCAGATTTGAAAATTACTGCCCGAGTAATTGATCAATTAACTCATTTACAGTATCCCTCTAGGGCAAATGTAATTTACTCATGATCTTTGAAACGCTTTTTAAGTGCATGTTTACTGAGAGAATCAAGGGTTTACTGAACTCTGTTGTTGGTGATTTTGGTTCTACTTTCGTTTTGAAGGAAACTTTCGTAAACAACCGATAGTCGAAAGAACTATCGTGATATTTACCAACTTTGAACAGTTCTATCACCTATCGCTATAGTAAGGTAAAATATCGCGATACAGCCATAAGTCGACATATCGTTTCACCACCATTTCTCCCTAAATGAAAACTTTTGGTCAGGGCTAGTGCACATCTGGTCCGGGCTCATAGCATCTGGCAGCAGCAAGCCCGGCGGTCTTTTAGCCAAAAAAGTTAATGTTGAACCCTGTCATGTGATGATAGTATGTGCACTTGACACATGTCAATATGGTGGATTTTTTGGCATACTCCGTTGTTGTCAGGCTCTTGGAAATCAGCCGAGTTCTGACGAATAGGCAACGCATTTTGACAATTTTTGATTCGGATGTTATTTTTTTTTTTTAGTTTTCATTTAAACCCTAACAATTTCAGAACATTACCAACATTCAGTCATTGCAAGAAGACAACACCAACGAGTGGAAAAACAAATTAGGGGAGATTCGGGATTTCTCGGACATGCGGGTAATCTCGGACAGCCAGACGTTTATCTTTATAAATAAAGAGTCTTTATTAAATATTTCCCCAAATCAGCTGTATTTATAGGTATAACGCGTCATCAATCGAATGCGCCTGAATAGATAACACCACATGACTTGTATCGTGATGTGTGGGGAAGTTTACTCATTTCTGTGAAGTAGTGTCCGACTTTACCCGACATATAATCGTATTTAGCTATTTTAAACTCGGGCACTAGGGTTTTCTCCATGTTAAATCCGATTTTCATGCGCGAATTAGCAACATAAATGATGTCTACTGCAACAGCTTTCAAATTGGAGCAGTGTGCAAAACTTTACCGTTTTGGAATGTGTTAAAACAACAGGTGTGTCCGAGATTCCCCGTTCAATGTCCGAGTTTAGTAACAGTTTACCTTACTCTGATAGTATACTTTATTTCGTAAAATTGTCTGCCTTGGCTTTATTTTATTTGTTTTAGCCAATGAAACTAGTGTAGAATTGGAATACTTTATTGTTTTTGTTGTTGATTCAGAAGCTTGTCTGTCCGAGAGAGTGAGATATCCATGGTGTCCTGACAGAGACTACGTTTTGTGTCCGAGTTATACAGTTCGAATATAGGAAACTCTTTTTTTTTTCATTTGAATAGTCACTACTTTCAGTTTCACTTTAAATTCTATGCAAGAACGCTAGCTGTTCTGAAATGAGAGATTATAAATAAATGCCAAACAAGACATAGCGTTAAGTAACGCAGATAGTTTATTTTGTATAGATAAATCCGACGAGAGATGTCGATATACCTAGTGATATTGTTACAAATTTTTGTGGAAGAGTCCTGGGACTCACTGGTTTCCAAAACAATGAGTCCAATATTGAAACATCGGAGTCTTTGTAAGACAATGTTGATTAAAGATTGAAAATGTTAGCATTCTGGGACTCACTAAATATTTATCAATGAGTCCTGAGAAAAAAATATGAGTCAGGGACTCGGGACTCGCAGGTAACAAATTCCCTGGATATACCTTAGATAAACAACTAGAGGTCGGATACTAGTCCTATCCGAATATAGCTCAAGTACACCAAACACTCCAAACGTCTGTTTCCGTGGCTGTCAACTTTTTACCAACTTATCAGTTACTTAGTTGGATACTTTTGCTATAACTCTCTAGATTTGCCTAGTCGATGTAGTTTATGCTTTTGTGTTAAATCAACAAACAACGTGCGAAATTCCGTTTTGCGGGAAGTATAAATCCAATGGATAGGAAATCACAGAAAGGAGTTTATGGCGTCCTGTATTAACTTTCGGCTAAGTCAATTAGGATTTTCCCTTTTTGTCTCAAAATTATGCTGTGCTAGATCTAGATCTAAACAGAGACATATAATAATAATGTTTATCTACAACATTCGCAAATTTTACATTCATTTTGACGCATGTAGATCTAGTAGATTTCAAATCGGTTCATTCAAATATTTTTGTCGCTTGGTAAAGGGTTAGCCCCGTCTTTTCCAAGAAATCGGTCTTCAAGAGGGAATTGTTAGCCACTGTGTGGAATGCAGTAGGCCTAGGCGACTGCCATAGGCCCTACGTAGGCGCGTATCTAGACGGAGGCCTGGAGCCCGTGTTTCAACATAATTATTTTCAAGTGTGCCCAGTGGTCTTTCCAGGAAATAGTGTGAAAAAAAAAATAATAAAAAAAAAATAATAAAAAAAAACAAGCACCTAGATGGCATGAGGCGCGTTCTTTAGAGCGAGATTTCTTGAGATATCTTGAGATTTCTTAAGATGTTTTAGGATAAAGCGCTCTTTTGAGCAAGATTTTTAAGACGATCCCTGGGAGCCGCCATTACTCTACTTCTTTCGGAGCCCCTCGGTAAATTTTGTAGAATCTATATGGGAGAGAATTGACCGAGTTGTTCCGAATGCTACAAGATTCATAAACCGCGGAGTTCCGAATGCTCCATACTTCATACAAATGACGTCATGAATGATGATGACGTCATTTGTATGAAGTATGGAACATTCGGAACACCTCGCTTAAAATCTCGGTCTCAAAAACGCTGTATCAAAAACACCTTAAGAAATCTTAAAAAATCTCGCTCTAAAGAATGCACCTCTGGAACCCTCACAACCCATCAACACTTGGTCGAGATTTTGACTCCTCCAAATTCAAAGATGTGACAATTTCAAGTGAATGTAATTTTACATTTCTGGTCTCTGTGGGTAGAAAACATTGAGGAAAATGAAGACATTGCTTGTCACAAGCAATGTCTTCATTTTCCACAATATTGTCCAGGGCTTTCCTGTTTTAGACCGTCAAAATGCCTCAAATTATGAACTCGACAATACGACTCGAGTGGGCTTCAACATTGCAAAATTTCTAGCTACGCCACTAAAGGCAGCAGGCTTCTAAAAGGCGGCTGGCCTATGCCCTACGTATGCTGATCTGTTGTTTTATTTCTATCTTAACGATTTTAGAATAAATTTAATTTAAATCTGAATCGATGCAGAAATGTGTTGCATTTTTTCTTTGGGATTCCTTTTTCTTTTGCCAGAATGTTTTCCAAACCTATTCTCTGGGGAACGTCAAAACTCTGTGAAGGGCGGGGGATCCAAGATTTCTGTGAAGGGGTTTCGAAAATACACATAAGGGGGTTTGTTTTCCAAGTATTAAACAATATTGACTGAATTTCTGCTTAAAAATGAAATAATCAGGCTACGGATGGGGTTTTTGTTTGAGCCCCTCCCCGGTCCGAAACCCGGGATCCGCCACTAAAACATTGTATTGTTTTGAAACGGGATCACTGGTGGTGAACTCGGCCAAAGCGATGGACGTTTTTCACTACTAAAAGGTACAGATATTTTGCGTTTAAATGTGAGTTTAAAGATCTGATTGGTTAGTTTTTCTAATAACAATGAATTTGTTCTAAAAATAGACCGGGTTTACCGATATGAATTGACAAACCGTCGGTGTTGTTATAAAATCTCGTAACTACGGCTTTATCGAAGCCGTAGTTACGATATTTTATAACAACACCGACGAAATACAATGATCGCGAAAAAACGTCTCACGCTTTGGCCGAGTTCACCACCAGTGGGAATAAAGGGTTGTAACAAGGAAGAAATAATATACTGAATAGGACTCAATAAATGTGGACTGATCATAATCACAATTAACATTAGGCCTATAATAGGCATAATATTATATGTGACCCGTCATGCTAAAAGGAACCTTCTGGAAAGACCTTTAAGGTATCCAACCCCTCAAAAGTACCAAAGTGCCAGAGGCGAAATTTCAAAAGTGCAAATAATTCCTAAACTGTGTTACATGTCCATTCCAAATACAAACATAAGCATTTTGCATGGTTTAGAATTTTGATTAAATGCTTGCTTATGGAAATATTTGACAAAAATGTTCAAAATTACCTACCTCGCATATGAAAATAGAGTAAAACAATATTTGTAAATTATTTTCTTCTTGAAGCACAATCTTGAAATCCGGTACGGTGAATCAACTTATTTATTGTGTATATACAAGTGTGTGTAGTTTGATGCATTTCGTACGGCTAGAAAGTGGTGTTGTTTTTTTCAGGGTCTGTAAACCTTAAACCAAATTTTAAGAAACGGGTCAGACTCTACACTTCACATTTGGAAATTGAACATATACATGATATAGTTAAACAGCAAAAGCAATCTAGATTCAGAAAAAAATCTTAGAATGAAAGGTTGCGATCCTAGCCAATCTGCACGGATCGAAAGGCCTTCTTTCTACTCTTATAAGAAGGTCCCTTTATCGTGACGGGTCTCAAATTGTTTTACAGACGGCAAAAATCTGTTCGTGATGATTCTGATTGTTTGTTCGTAGCATACGGATTGTAATGGGGACATACACTAATACAGTGCTCTTCGTCCTCTTGAACTGTTTTCACGGCGGGATTTCTGCGGGAGCATTCGTGACTCACGGATTACCCGCCGGGTATATTTCCAGATCATCAAACCACGCCCTTTCCGGGCTGTATCACTATTGTAGAGGTGCGACAAACCCGAGTGATGGAGTGCTGTATTATCTGTACTGCAGTGACGCCCATTCGTGTTGTTCAACCAGCAGTGGCTATCCCGCGTGTTGTGTCTCGTGAGTGAGAATTTTACATCGTCGCTTTTCAAGAAAAATCTCGTAACTGCAGCTTAAAATGAACAACAGTTACGAGGGTTTTGTTGAAAAGTGACGTTACAGGGGCCTACCGATATTCGTATACTAGTAGCTCACGATAAATTACCCGACAGAGTATCTCAAGCTAATAGCTAGATATGCTCTGACAGGTCATTTAGCGTGAGCTATTTTGTCCGATTTATAAGTATTTTTAAGGTAAGACCTAGGTAATGGGCTATGTGACCAGTTATGGAACGAAATCTGTATGGTGGGGATAGACGATTTCAAGGGAAGTAATTTTCATTGCTCTCAAATTTTGAATTTTGACTTTTGTTGTTGTTGTTTTTTTTTTTGCCTACTCGTCATACAATTTAAAACTTTTTCACAAAAATTGTATAGAATATTCCCCGGAAATCTGAGCACGCTCAATTATTTCCGTTGTTACGAAAACAGGCGATAATGTATCTAACGGTACTTTAAAAATGTTCGGACTTACGGACGTCACGGAATAAGTCGAAATATAACGATTATACCAGAAGTGCATTGCCCAGGTATTACCTTAACTTTCTTTACAATTTTACAAGTAGGCTACTGATTCGAAATCTTGAAATTGTGAAATACCTGCAAGATTCGAACTATTGCATGCCATGTTACAGCAGTTTGGAGTTCAATAATGTGTCGTCTAGCCTATATGTCAGACTATTAAACTTGTAGTTATTTGAGTACTCGTTACTTTAATCAGAATTTTGATAAATCAGGCCATAGACAAAATGTATTCAAGTGTTTTCCGATAGATTTCGACACTGATAGGCCCGTTATATATCTTGTTTTACTTACCGATGCAGAAAAAAAATCAGTAGGCAAATGGAGATTGTTCAGACAATTGGATAGTCTAAATGTAGACATATTTAATATATTTCTCCCATCACTAGATACAAAACACTTCGTGCTACTTTGCGCGTCATCCGTGGCAACGAGAATTGACGATTGCATACCCTCGTTAATTCCCGGGCGTCATCCGTGGCAACGGAAATGACGAGGGACACCCTCGTCAATTTCCGTTGCCACGGGTGATACCCGAAGTTTCACGAAGAGTTTTGTATTTAATGATGGAATTAATATCCCTAAGTTCATTAATGTCAGATCTTTACGTCGCAATCAACACCATAATCATTTGGGCGACTGGCGCACCTAACCATTATGTTACAGTTCCTGCCGTCTGTCATTACTCCCGTTCGTCAGGAGGAGCCTACATCACTTCGTGCATTTCCGCCTGCAACTTCACCGTACGTGATACAAGACAACGGAAATTGACATTTGTTCCATAATCGCATTTACCACGGTTGTTAATCACATGGCTAAGAAGAAAGTTTTGTATTTAGTGATGGATTTAATATCTCTTAAGGCAAGAATGTCTAAAATGGCCTATACTTCATTATTGTCAGGTCTTTACGTCGCATTTAATAATATAATCTTTGGGCGACTGGCGCACCAGACCATTATGTTACAGTGCCTGCCTTCAGTCATTCCTCGATCCCGTTCGTCAGAAAGAGCCTACATCACTTCGTGCATTTCCGTCAGCAACTTCATCGTGCGTGATACAATACAACGGAAATTGGCGATGAAAAAGTTCAGTGCGTATCCATAGGCAGATCTGGATCCATGTTGGTCTCTATTAATGTGAGAAGGTCTCATTTGTACCATAATCGCATTTACCACGGTGGTTAATCACATGGCTAAGAATTTCAGAAAGTCGTCAGTATTTTTGTTAATACTTGACCAATTTATATTCAGTTTGAAGCAGAGAAGTATAGGGAAAATACCAGGAAGAAGCCGGGCATGGTGGCTTTTTTTTTGTAAAATCAACTTAAAAAAAGTTATTGAAGATCAACCAACATTTTGGTTGATCTTAAATCACTTTTTAACAGCTGATTTTTCAAAAATCCACCACGTCCATCTAATGCGTGACGTCTGTCAACATTCTCTGCTTCAAACTGAATTCAAATCGGTCCAGTATTAACAACATTATTGAAGATTTTCTGAAATAATTGTATCACGTGATTATCCACCGTGTTTACTATTTCTTGTTTTGTTTTCACTTTCAGACGTGACTCGTTAAACAGAGGTGAAGTCGCGGGTATAGTCATTGGCTGCACTGTTTTCCTGGGAGTTTTACTTGGACTGGCAATCTTTGTATCACAGAAATATTTCTCAAATAGTAAGAAGTCTTAAAAATTCTCCATAATATTTGAGCCAGGATCTGGAAAAACGTCCTTTATGACATTTGAGAACAACCTGAATCCAGATCAGCCTGTGCATACGCACAGTCTGATCAGGATCCATGATGTTCTCCAATAGCTTGTTTATGACCACTAGCAATTGTTAGTCAGAAGATTGGGTCCATTTTGGAGTACATTTAACCACAGTCTTATCTCGAAACTCAATTACCCAAAATGTTACAAGGGCCCCTTTTCTTAGAGATAAAGATAAAGGGAAATGAAATATCTCATTTTGTCCATCAAATGACATGTTGTTGGTAGCCTTTGGAATCGTCTTATCAAAAGGACTCAAATGGGTACACTCAACTTGGGGTTTTGAATTGAAACGGCGACTATATAATAAATTATGAGGAGAATGGAATTTACGACCTCTAAAGTCTGACCTGTTGTTCTGTCATTGGGAAAAATGGCGTGGAAAACGGAGTAAAATCTATATACAAAGTCAACAGAATTTATCGCTTGCCATGCTTATCCCGACCTCTATGACATGCAGCTTAAAACACGATCAGCTTGCAACCTAATCCGAGTCTTCACTGATAAAAAAATCGCCCTTTGATGTTTGGGTGTCGCTATTTAGCGCCATAAATAACGACATCTAAATATCAAAGAGGGACTTTTCATCAGAGAAGACTCAGATTACTTGCAACCACACATACGTGTAGTCTGAACTTATTCTATTGGTCTACTGCTTGTTTGTTTTTCTTGCTCTGCATCAGACTTTGCGTTTTAACTCTTTACCAAACGACAAAATATAGGTTTGAAATTGAGAACTGCCACGCCAAACTTTGAACGATATAAAGAAAAGTCCCTCATCCCCAAAATCAAGTTGTAGGCCTACAAAGATAAGGCTTCAATGGCCGTCAGAATCAGATCGGTTTTGAAAAAACTATTCTCACGGTGTATAATCATGTGACTTAGAATTTCCGATAATCTTCAATATCTTTTTTAATACTTGACCAATTTGAATTCGGTTTGAAGAAGAGAATGTAGGAAAATGCCAGGAATTTAAGCTGGACGTGTTGGATTTTTGAAAAATCAACTGATAAAAAAGTAATTGAAGATAAACCAAAATATTTGAAAAATCAACCACGCCCATCTAATGCGTGACGTCTGTCCACATTCTGTGCTTCAAACCGAATTCAAATCGGTCCAGTATTTACAAAATTATTGAAGATCTTCTGAAAATATTGTAGGCTATCACGTGATTATACAACGTGCTTCTGCTGTTATTGTCAGAGTAGCATAAATTCTATTTTAGCTACATTTATCAGACGTATTCTGAAATTGTTTGTTCTGGTAAGATTTATGATTGCAATGTGCAATGTGTGCAAACGATATCTTTCATGTGACCAATATGAAAATGAATCATTTTAAACGGCAATGAGACATTTTTTTTATATCTTTTTTGGTCATTCTGTGTTTTGCAGACGCTAACATTGAAACACGGGTCTGGAAACGGCCCTTATAAAGCATTTCAAGAGACCAGCATGGATCCAGATCAGCCTGCGTATACACGCTGTCTGATCAACACTCGTGCAGTTCCCTTATACACTTTTCTACTTTAAACCTTTTTCAAAACAAGATCAGATTCGACGTCTCTTATAGACAAGGCTTGGGAAAACATTGAGACGAAAGAAGAAAAAGCTGATTACCAGCATTTTCTCCTTTTGCCCTAATAATTTCCATACTTTAATTTACACCAATAATTGCTTCTTTATCAGCATCCATTTTGTCGTCTGCTGCATCGTTCATAATTAATTGAAACAATCTAAATTTGTCGTTCGAGAAAGGGCGAAGAGAGCAGCATGAATCATTCATGACCAGACTGATCTGGCTCCAAGTAGGTCTCAAAAACCATGCAGATCCATGCTCAAATCATGGTCCCTTTTATTTCTGTCTTTTTTGTTTTAGGAACGAAGGGGTAAAAGATCACAGTCATACAAAGACATTCGCCTGAATAGAAAGATGCACAGGAACCGTTTCGTTGAACTTTCGTCACATGAAGTGGAAGCGAAACATAGGAACTATTGATGTTTCGTTTGCAACTGATTTTTAGCGAGCCGGGACTTTATAAAAATGTCCGGGGAGCTAATGTCACAGCCCTAGTGTCGACGTCAGCGTCGCGTCTTCAAAAACTTTAACCTGGTTTATATCTCGGGCACTATTTGAGATACAGCCTTGATACTTCACACATGGATACCTCCTGCCAAGACCTTTCATTTGGGACCATGACCTTTGACCTAGTGACCTTGACCTTGGAGTTTGACCTACTTTCCAAAAACTTTAACCTGGCCTATATCTCATGCACTATTATAGATAGAGCCTTGATATTTTACATATGGCTACTTCGTACCATGACCTTGAGACATGACCTTTTACCCAATTACCTTGACCTTTGACCTTGGACTTTTTTTGTGACAAGCTCTCGTATAGGCGAGCTGCGTTGTCCGCGGACAACTCTTATTTTATACGTATTTTAATGTACAAAATTTGAATCAATAAATATATCTTATATGTGTGTTATATGTGGAATACTTTCAAGTTTGTTTATGGCTCCCGACAACTAATCTGGCAGAGCACCTCTAGCTAATAGCTAGAGCTGCTCTGCCAGGTCATTTATCGAGACTTATACCAAAGAGCGGTGGATAAGGTAGGCTTTAGGAATTTCAAAACTTTGACAACTCTTACGAAACGATAATTCATAAGAAATGACAACTGACGAAATAACATCATATTAATGACAAACCTTTGATTGTAACACTATTTAGCATAGAAAACATTGAAAAAATAGAGAATGAAATGTTAATTATGACCATTTTCTTCTTCTGTGGAAATCTTAAGCCTCTCTTACGACCCGTCGTGCGTCTTTTTAAATCGTACGTTTTAAAACTCTGCAAAATCGCACGATTTATAAAGACGCACGACGGGTTGTAAGAGCGCCTCATAATATTGTCCGGTCAATTCTTTGCTGCGTGCAGTCTGCGTCGTAGTTGCGTGCACCATAAATCGTACGTTGCACGTGCATGCATCGCACGACTAAACGTACGTTTTAGACGCAGACCGCACGCAGACCGCACACAGGAGCACGTACGACCGGTTGTAAGAGAGGCTTTGCCCAAATAGGGCCTACCAAATGTATTAGCTATTCGGTTGCAATGGTTTTCCCGCGGCCATTGCGTACACGTTTTATGAACTTTGAAAAAAAAGAAAAAAACAAACAAACAAACCATTTCACTCATTGGCAAACAATTAGATCTAAATTTAAGAATTGCAAAGTTTGAAAGATGTTGCAGACGATAATTTCAAATGTAGCCTATAAACTTTTACATTTTGGCTTTTTTAAGATAAAAAAAGAAAAAGAAAAGAAAAAAAGATGGCGGGAAACAAAAAATTCCTTGTCACAAGCAATTTCTTCAATTTCACGTTCATTTTTTACCATAACATTTAACTCTTTCCCAAACGACAAAATTTTAGGTTGTCCCAAATTCAAAGATTTTGCGGTTGACATTTTCAAATTTCAAATGAACGAAATTTATAATTTTTGTTGTCTTTTTGGGTAGAAAACATTGTGGAAAATGAAGAAATTGCTTGTCACAAGCAATTTCTTCATTTCCCACAATGTTATCCAAAGCTATCATCTTGTAAGGAGTCAAAAGAGTCATTGTGTGGTAATGGGTTGATATCTCGTTTGGCGTTAGAAAACGTCTCTGTGTGCGAATGGGTAAAATGATTTATGAATTTGTCACATGAGCTTCGTATTTCACAGATCGTGATTCAGTCCCACAGGCCTATATACCCGTGTCACGATCTGACCTATTTTTAGAACATAATAGGGTATCCCCGATATATATTTAAAAGGCACCCATTCGTAACGTTCACCCAGATTCGGTAATCGAATGTGGGACAGTAGGAATTTCGGGTATGTATTTAATTTTCTCTCTTTTTTTAAAAAAGAAATTGGCCTTCTGTGGTGCATTACACTAAATGATCAACATCTTTGTTTTTTCTCTTTTATTGCTGCTTATTTTCATATTTTTGTGATAGGCCATAATGTAGCAATATAATTTGTATGACATTTTATGTTTTTCGGATGTGGAAATTGTGGATGTGGGCTTATCATTTCATCGTGTTTTTTTATTATGAAATCATTGACTATTTTCATTTTCAACATCAATGGAAAGGTGTCATTGCGTTGTCTTTGGTATTTAATTCGGTGCAGGCTTTTGCCTAAGTAGGCCTGAACATTAGACATTGCAAACTTGACATGAAACCATTTATTTGCACTGTAAATTGTTTTTTGGCTGTTCATTTCTGTCCGTTACACCAATGTATTATTTGCTTGGAAAATAATGAAATATATAAGATCACCAGCACTTAGCTAACTCAACACTGTTGCGTGCATGCGTAACGTGCAATGGTCGTAGGCCCTGCTGGTATACAAAATGACAGAATTGGCAAATGAATGGATCTCAAACAATGATGTCTCAATTTTAATCAAAGATTTCAGATTTGGTGAGAAAATAAACAAAATGTTGCACCTAGGCTTCCCTAGATCTATATTCTGTTTGTCTAATTTGTTCCGGTCTTATCAAGCCATGAGTAGGCCACATTCTGTATTTTGTTTCCTACTGTGTTGGGAACAAAGTGGAGATAGTAGGTCCCCTACTCCTGGTTTTCGTATGGAACAGAATAGGCATATTATTGGCTTACGATGATGCAACTCACTTTTTTTACAGGTATTACAAAAATGCTCCAGTATCTTGTATTTGGCTGGCTGTTGCAAACAGTGTCATGCACACTCACAACGCAGGAAATCGAAATCTTTCAAGAAAACGGTATAGATGTCACAGAAACCGAGAACAACACCTTAATATTGAGCCATTCTGGACTACCTGATCACGGACACGAAGGTGGGTTTGGCAATAACCCAAACGTTCCAACAGCACAGAACTATTCATTTGAGATCCCTAAAGTAGCGGAGGTTGCCACTGAGTAAGGGTGCGTGCGTCTTGGTGCTATAGGTTTGTCAATCAGCGGGGTGCCATTTTACAATCCTTACACGGGACAGGGTAAGAATGCAGTGGAAGGGGATTGCCAGGAAACTTTTGATGACTGTTCAGGTCATCCGAGCCCGGACGGCGCTTATCATTACCATAAGGTACCGGCGTGTTTGTATCTTGAACCATATGAGGATAGGTTTCTTGGTGTGGCGTTTGACGGGTACCCTGTGTATGGTCCTATGGATAGTTCCGGTAAAGTATGGCGGTCTGCCGAGCTTGATCCATGCCACGGACATACGTATAATGGCCGTTATATGTACCGCATAACTCTAGATTTTCCATACATACTGGGCTGTTATCACGGTGTGCCGATTGAAGAAGGGATGGTTATGGGTGGAGGCGGGCCAGGGGGTGGCGGGCCAGATAGGCCTCCCCCGCCAGGACGGCGAAAAAGAAGCGTACTAGATTCATACTCACAACCAAAGCGTTACAAGCGTCAGATCCCGGGTTCGGACAACAATGCGTGTTTACAAGTAGCGGACAGAAACTGGAACCTAAACACGTGTTATGCTTTCTGTGAGAACCCCGGAGACGGAAGTCTTGATGATTGTGTCCCGGCTTCAGATAGAGACGATGCAACAACAACAACGACGACGACGACGGCAGAAGGGGATACCAGCGCATCTAGAACTGTCATGGCCACAACTGGCATAATTTTGTGTTCACTTATTCTGTATGTTTTGTAATGTTTCATTCTTTTATACATGTACATATTTCCTAATAGCAATGAATTTTGTGCTAAAAGTAGACTGGGTTTACTGTTATGTTTTGACTAACCGTACGTCAGTGTTGTTGTAAAATCTCGTAACGACGGCTTGAATCAACACCCACGTGTTTTTGCTTACAAAAGTTAGGAAAACATATCTTAACAAAGTCACGTGATTGCCGCCTGTGTAAATACTCGTTTAAAACTTTAAAGGCTAAATTCCATATTGACTGATCAACCAATTTGCCCGCCTTACTCTGTGACCTATTTTGGTACCAAGATCTCCCCTCAATTTTTTGATAAAAGTTGATATTATTCGCGGAAAGTGATACTGAAAACCTGTCACGGCATGCGACAGAAGAAAATTCGATTTAAGACAAGGTGGTCATTCCACGTGATATGATAAATGACGTCACGAACGGACACAACTCAAGTTTTCAAACGACTTTAAGTACTTTATTTTTTGTTCAAATTAAAAGAGACCGGGCCTCTTCGAAGCGTAATTTTGTAATATTTAATCGTATATCTGTTACAGCCAATCTGTGAAATCAGCCATTTCATGAAATGGCTGAAATTTTTAGCCATTTCACGAAATGACTGATTCACTCAGCCATTTCATGAAATGGCTAAAATTTTCAGCCATTTCATGAAATGGCTGATTTTTTCATGTCTATGTAACACAGATTGGCTGATGCAATTTCAGCCAATCTGTGTAATGATAGTGTTGCTTCATATTCGCATCTTTTTGCTACTAGAGTTGTTTTTGTTCTATAAATCTTATTTGAACATTTATGTTTTACACAGAATGACTAGTTTCATTTCAGTCAATCTGTGTAATAATGAGTTTGTTTCATTTTTGCTTCAAATGTTGCAACTACAATGATTTTTCATGAAAGTGAAGATAATTTAAACACTTCAGTTTTACACAGAACGGCTGATTTTAATTTCAGTCCATCTATGCAATAATGATCTTGCTTCAATTTGCCACTAATTTTTTTTTTCGAAATAATGATAATTTGGACATTTAAGTTTTTACACAGAATGGCTAGTTTTATTTCAGCCAATGTGTGAAATAATGATTTTGCCTCTTTTTTGCTTTATTTTGCAACCATTATTGATTTTTCTTTATCAAAATATGCATAATAATAATCTTGAGCCTCGTATATTTAGTTCGACTCTGGATATTAAAATCTTATCAAAATACTGATTATTTGAACATTTAAGTTTTACACAGAATGACTGGTCTTTACTTCAGCCTATCTGTGAAATAATGATTTTATTTCATATTCAGCTTTACTTTGCAAATATAATGGATTTTTTCTACCAGTATAATGATAATTTCATCATTAACCCTTTCCTAAATAAGACCTCGCTCTGAAGTCCATTATGGAAAAGATCTGGGAAGCATCTAGGGAAAAGAAGAAAATGCTGATGAACAGCATTTTCTCCTTTTGTCTCAATATTGTCTATGCTATATTGCACACAATTCCCATCTTTATCAACAACCATTTTGTAATCTGAAGTAATTTTTGAATAAGACTACTCTAAATTTTTGCGGTTTGGGAAAGGGTTAAGGTGCTACATAGAATACGCGGTTTGATTTTGGCCAATCTGTATAATAATGGTTTTGCTTCAATTCGCCGCTAAAATAATGAACATTTTAAGTTTTACATATATATTGGCTGGTCTAATTTCAGCCAATTTGTGATCGTATGAGTTTCCTCCATATTTGTTCCAATTTTCAACTGTAGAGGATTTTTGTTATAAAACAAAAACCCTGATGGTAATTTGAATCTGTAAAATAATGGTTTTGCTTCAATTTGACATTGTAATTGGAAAAAGAATTTATAATTTTAACATTAAAGGTTTACACAGAATGACGGACTTTATTCCAGCCAAACTGTGAAACAATAATTTGATATTTTACTTTAGTAGTCAAATATAATTGACTTATTTTAATCAGAATAATGATAATTTGATCATTAAGGTGTTATATAGAATGACTGATTTAATTTCAACAAATCTGTGTACGAGGGATGTTCAAAAAATATCCGGATTGTGTCTATAGAATTTAAATGGGATATCAAATAGCAACGATACTTCACTCGTTGGAAGTTAGATTTAGTATGCACACTTCTATGAAATTATTTGAAAATCCGATCACGGGTGTGGAATTTACAAACAGTCAAATTCGTATAGGTACGAGGGACCGGCGCACGTCACTTATCACAAGGCGACGTCGACGACGTCATCGGAAAGTATAAACATAATGTTGCTATTCTTTTTTCAAAGTAATTGCCGTTATGTTCAATACAGTGTCGCTGATGGCGCAACTATTGCTTGTAAATATCACCATACCACTCAGACCTGTATTGTCTGGTAATCAAACTTGTTTAATTTCGCAGTTCTTGTAATGATGAATATCTTTTACCCATCAGTTGTGCTTTTATCGTTGGGAATATGGCGAAGTCAAATGGTGCTAAATCTAGAGAATATGGTGGATATCATACGGTTTTGAGTCAAAGTAAAGCTAACAACAGATCAGTAACACATTCCGTAGGGGGTGATATGCATTGGGCCTATCCATGTGCAGTAGAAAATTCATAAGTTGGACTCGTCTAAATTTCGCTGTGCGGTAAATGGATATTACGGAAATTGGACAGTTTGATTAAAGTAGTAAATTGCTACTAGTTTTGAAATTGAAAATATGAAAACAAAATTACCTTCGTAATTTTCAATTCATTTATAAGAATCAAATGTATGATGCCTACACTAATATAAAATCCGTCTGACAATGTCCGTACCGTCATCCTCCGATATCTACGTAGCGCAACCACAATGGTCGTAATTGACGTCGTCGTTATTTCCTTTTCCTGTCTTGTTCATCTCTAGCTTCAATGTTTTCCGCTGCGTTCTTATAACGTCGGTACCAATTAAACAGTAGGGTCCGTGAGACTGAATCTTTTCGCTTTCCCGTGGTGATCTTTTTGTATGAGTTTGTCGGCGTTTCTTCGAGGTATTTGCAGAATTTTATGACATACCGAATTTCCACACAATCAATTGACGCCATATTTAACAGTCAAAATGCCGACCCCACTGCTATTCAAAAGTACATGTCTCGTGCATTTATTCACCGAAAACTTAGACATGATGTTATACGCTCCAAATTACGTATTCTGTGAAAATTCCGCGTTGTTCACAATTACAGTGGAAAAATTATGAACAGCAAAAGGTATTCTAAAAGAATCATATTTTGGGCTGCGCCGGGTACACGTTACCATGGTATTTCAGAACGTAACTGTAAGCGCGTTTCTTTAGAAAAATAATTCAAACAGGTATAGTCAGGTGTGTATTGAATTCCGATATAAAATGATATGAAATTCGGTAATATTGCGTGGCAAATATCTTTTTACCGGACACAGTCCGGATAATTTTTGAACAACCCTCGTAAAAATGATTTTTACTTCAAGTTTATTTCATTTTTAGTAATAGAGATTATTTTTTGAAGGTAACATGTTAATTGAAAACAAATGTTTAAATGTTAAAATGGAGTATAGCAGTAAAGCACATTATTGCTTACATTGGAAATATAGCTTGAAAAACCTTTATAGATTCACCAGTCTTGAAATAACTTTTAAGTCCTGTTATTTTTTTCACATTTCCCTATTTCAGCCATTTCATGAAATGGCTGGAGCAATTTTTCAGCCATTTCATGAAATGGCTGAAAATTTTAGCCATTTCATGAAATGGCTGATTTCACAGATTGGCTGTAACATATCTACGCCTTGTTCCAACTATGCGTGGTTTTAGCAATATTCGTGGACAACTTGGTGAAACCGGAGAAAATTGACCAGTGACCAGTTGTCCACGATTGTTGCAAAAGCCACATACTTAAGGAACAAGATGTAAAGATACGGGTTAAACTCACAAAATTGCGGTTTGAAGAGGCCATGTCTCGTTAAATTTGAATAAAAAACAAAGTGCTTGCAGCCTTTTGAAAATTCGAGTCGTGATTTATCGGGGTGACAATTTACCAAACACCGTCTGTTTATGACGCCATCTATCAGGTGATATGACCACCTTCACTGGTGCAATCTCCGAGCAGAGTTGTCGTTCGTTACTCTCACATACATCTCTGCAACGGGCTGGGCGGCTGAATGACAAGAATCTTGTCAAACCGAGGAAAACGTGTATTATTACTGTTTAACTGTTTCATGTGTAACATAATAAAGTAGACAAAGAAATGATGATTCTGGTTACATTTGAAAGGCACTATAACTGATGAAATAACCCATATACAATGGAACTATTTTCTCAAGCCTCCTTACCAATGGCAGGAATTTTGTGCTAAAAATAGACTAGGTTTAAAGTTTTGTTTTGATAAATCGTCGGTGTTGTTATATAATATCGTATCTACGGCTTGAATCAAGTCGTAGTTGCGAGATTTTATAACAACAATTACGAAATACTATGGTTTGTCCGAAATACGTCACGGTTAGCTGGATAAAATCGTTCCCTATCAGAATGAAACGTACAGAAAATTTGAATGACTGACATCAATCTAAAAAAAAAAAAAAAAAATATTTTCGTTGGAAAATGATATTAAATTTTAAGCAACGTGAAGTATGACATATTTTGGACTTTGGAAAAGAAAAATTATTTGTTATTGCCGTTTTGATGTGATAGAAAGTGACGTAATTTAGCAGATGATGACGCAATACCCTCTGAGCCAACTACAGAGGTGAATGTAATGAATGAACCGTGTGCAAGAGAGTGTCACTGGTGGTGAACTCGGCCAAAGCGATGGACGTTTTTCACTACAACAAGGTACAGATATTTTGCGTTTAAATGTCAGTTTAAAGATCTGGTTGGATAGTTTTTCTAATAACAATGAAATTGTTCTAAAACTAGACCGGGTTTACCCCGATGTGTATTGACAAACCGTCGGTGTTAAACCGCTGCTTTATCGAAGACGTAGTTACGATATTTTATAACAGCACCAACGAAATACAATGATCGCGAAAAAACGTCCCACGCTTTGACCGAGTTCACCACCAGTGACCTTGTAAGATAACTTTTTATCAATAATTCCGTTGGACCAACATGCCCCCTCAAAAATGGACCAACTTGCTCCGATCATACGACACTGTAAATGTTCACTCATTACCAGGGCGCCATGGAATCAAGAAGCAGAAAGGGCGTACTGTTGCATTCAAGAGATAATAAAGCTTTCTAAAAATGTATAACATGTGCATGATGTTACTAGATACGTAGAGAAGGCAAAAACAAAAATATGCAGGTGTGAGAAAGTTACTTATGTGGTACAAAATCAGAGTTTCATCTCTAATTGTTTAACGCGATCGAAGACAGCTGTGATTTTTTTCAGTAAATGTGTCGTAATCAAGAATTACATTGTGTCCCCTACCGTCGCCATAATTATAATAACTTTAGAGAAAATGCCCATGGACCAACTTTCCCCAACTAGCCCTGGCCCTTGTTTCTCGAAAAAAACTTATGTATATACTTATGAGTTCATGCTCAACTTCAATTCAATACCAATCAACGTTGATTGGTATTCAACTGAAGTTCACGTGGATTTCAGGTGATTTGAGCGCGGTGCTCAGATTTGAGTCTGAGATCGTAGTCTGGGCCTGGTTGAAAAAAAGAGTGTGGCTATGACCATAGTAAAGACTCTTTAATTAACCCGCTAATAAACACATTTTTTTATTTTGAAGTTTTATAAAAAATAATTTGATTTGAGGAAGTTGTGATGAAAAATTACAAAATAACTGGATTTCCGAATGAAATAATGTTGAAAAATTAGGACATGGGTCACTAGAGATATCACGTTTGAAAAATAATCAAACTTCCCGTCACAATGATTGTCACAACACATGAGGCTTTTATATCCTTTTTATGAGATTATTAATCAAAAACACATTCAGCACTGTTTGTTAATAAGTTTTTAGTACATTCCTACTTTAATGACGATGAAAATCCACAGAACATCTGTCGTGAAGTAGAACATTGCACTTCACGCAGATTCGTATATAGATTTTCCCTCCAAAAATAGGCGCACCTCCGTTGTCTGTCAATTCGTGAGCTATGTAGTGATCACGGCGTTCTCGCCGGACAGTGGCTGGAGCTCATCAGTCAATGTTCAACTGACTGTGACCCTGTGACCCTTGCTATCGGCCGATGTAACATTATAAAGTGATCCCATAGAGTACAGACCCCCGGTCGTTGTTTTATATTGTATAATGACCCCTCTCTATAAAATACTGACCCCCATGTAAAATAACGACCCCCCTGATTTTATCTATAAAGTATTTACCCATCATACTTATTGCTAATTTAACAAACACTACACGTACTTCGATTCAAATCACCGTCGTGTTTATTTGTCGTTGTTATTGCTGCCGTCGTTGTTGTTGTTGTTTCTACTGTAGCTGATGCTGACATAATTGTATAACTCGATCGTTTCATCTTATTTTGTATGCGACTTATTTTGTTTTCAGCTCAAAGGCAACACTTTGTTCTTCTTTGCTGACATATTACTAGTTTCATCTTATTTTGTATGCTGGGCATGTTTAAAAAAGTGACCAAAGTGTGACATTATAATGTTAGAATAACAGCTATTTTACAGAACATCATCCGGATTTCTTAATCAAGAAGGCTAAAAGTTATTTTAAATGGTTAAGCAGTGCCCAAATTGTGTATTAGATTTATGTTCACTTATTTTTGGCTAAAATTGTTTACACAATCTTGTATAATGATAACAAAAAGGCGTTTCACTCCTGACAGCATATATTATTGCACTGTATGAGAAACTGTAATCCACTAGATAGAAGAGTGCAGAATGCCCACAAGGTTGACGCCTTCCTAAGAACGTGTTTGGTACATTTCTAGCCGAATAGACAAAAATGAGAACACATTTTAAAAAAGAAAAGTGTTTCACTCCAGACATAAGATTTAGAGGGTTGTTGTATAAAACAGCCTCCACATCCTAAACCAGTGAAATTTAAAGATAATTATGCACATGGTGTTTTATGTATCAGAAGTGCTTATTGTATAGTATCCTGTCACTGTCTTTTATTTACCATAGCTTAGAAACCTGGTACAAGTGAAAAATGTCACACAAAAAGCGTTTCACTCCTGACATTTTGACATGTTTTAATGGTGTATCTTTTTTAGTAGTGAAGCGATTTTCTTTAAACTTGGTACACAGTATATAGACACAATAACACATCTTTTGAGCATTGAATGGGTTGAATATGTTTTTCTGTAACAGCAGAGGCATGTAAACGTCGAATGGTCACATTTTTTAAACTTGCCCTGCTACTAATTTTGTGACATTGCATTAAAGGACCAATGCTTGATTGTCGAACATACTTACCGGTAAAAGGTTTTTCAAGAAATATTGTATGGATTGGTCAACCTGCAAGGGCGGATCCAGGATTTTTTGCCAGGGGGTCCAAGCCCAAGATTTTTTACCAGGGGGGGGGGGGGGGCAAGCCCAAATTATGCCTTAAAACGTAGTAAATATGCAACGTTACACTAGATTTATATAGTCAAAATTAAATTTTCGGCCAATGCCAGGGGGGTCCGGACCCCCTGACCCCCCTCTAGATCCGCCCATGACCTGTATGGACAGATAAAGTCTGTCCAAGGAAATTTTGATTTCAGTTCGTTTAGTCATTCTAATTCAGGTCATATCTAACTTTGTCTACCAGCAAGTTACTATTTATCATAAAATACTAGTAACAAACGTTTATGGGAAACTAGACCTCAATAGATAGGGGAAACTTGGTTTCAGGGTTGAAAACCCTTTCTTTTTTATCCCTAGATAATGCAATGCACCACATAGTCATGGAAACTCTGACTACCCAATTGTTGTTCTGATACATGAAATATCAAGCATATCTAGCATAACTTTATAATCATTGTGCTAAAAAGTTACTCTTAGCAATCAAAGATGAAACTAGGCGGCGTCTGCAACATTTCCTGAAATAGTCCCTTTGATTTACTTTAGAAAAAACTGTTCATTCAACACAAAAGAAAAGAAAAGGAACGTCTTAAAGCAGTTGTCGGTAAAGAGAAAGGTTAATGCGTTCACGGGTGGATTTATAAGCCAGCCAGTTTGAATCGGGTACGCCTAATAATGAATGGAGAGTTGCAGTCAAACCTCTCTGTATGGACAGACGCATGCAAGGACAGGTGCCATTGCACCTCTCATACCAATCTGTGAAGATAATTATGTTGTACGTGTATCTTAGTTTGGTTAATATTAAAGTATGCGTTTTGTTGTGTATGTAGGGGGAGGAGTCATTATTTCAAGGGGGTCGCAATTCTATGTCACTTTTCTACGTGTGGGGAGGTCATAATACTTTGACCCCCTGGTTATAATATTATGACCGGGGTCATTGTTCTATTAAACCGGGTGTCAGTATCATATGGGGGTCACTTTTATACGTTACACCGGCCCTGCACTGCCTTTTGGGAATACTTCATATGAAAGAATTATGTTTTTGAAAAATTGAAGTATGGTCATTTTAGCCCATAAGTGAACCTACCCCTTTTTAGTTTTTTGTGTAAATCTAGGGCTAATACAGCAATTTTGTTAAATTCAAGAGCGGACTACCCAGGATATACATTTTCAATCTGACTGAAATTCTTACATGTCTGATATATACTGAACAAAAGTGAAAACGCTACACTGCAAGATTTCTTATTTCTGGAAAAGTATCTAACTAATAGCTTGAAATATATTTTGACGTCATTTCCCAGGCTTTCAGCTATTGTTTTGTTAAAATTTCATTGCCTTATCTCTTTTAATGTCAGAGTTATATGCCTTAATGCGTTTAGAGCTAATTTCATCTAATACCGCCTATGCGCATGCGCAGAAAACACTTCATTATGTTTTCGGAATTGGTTATATCCGGGTTGTCGAAAAAACACTTAAAATCTCACTTATCTCTTGTAGCAAGCTCTAAAATCAAGGTCTAATCAGTCAATTTTGCAAATTACCCCCCTTTAACATAAACAAATAGGGAATTTAAAATGTTTGGTATTCACACATTTATCACGGTTTTCGATTGGGTTTTTTGCAACATCATGCAGGCCTTACAGGGGATTTTTGAACCCTTTCTTCGACAAGGATTGTTCCCAGATTTCCATGCAATAGCGATTTCAATTTCCTTTGGAGATTACATTGTAAAATTTTCAAGCTTTGGAACCTAATGAAAATTCGGCTTTTCAAACATCATTTTCTAAACGCTGCAACAATGTTATGCAAGCTTCTTTTCATTTTCTGACTGGTAACTCGTCAGACTACCATTCCGTAAAGTATGGCATAGTTTGCATTCTTCTGCGTGGATTTTTGAAGGTTTTAATTGTGTATAATTTCCGTTCAAATTGTACACCTGAAAAAAACGGACACCTGTCACATTAGAAGGGCCCGTTTTTCATTCCCGTAATTAAAATCCACAAAATGTTTAGTGCTTGGCACAACCAAGTAAATGAACAATGCGAAACACTTCCATTTGATTTTTTTTACTTGTTGTGTTTAGAAGAAATAAAACAAGCAAAGTAGGTGTAGCGTTTTCACTTTTGTTCAGTATATATTATAGACGAAAATAATTTGTCTTCATACAGTTTTAATTGCTCCATATTTGTGGATGCTACAGTGAAAATAAAGCTGAAAAGGGCAATTTTTCCAAATTTAAGGGCAGATAACTCAGAACTTTCAGTCTGGATGAAAATCAATCTCACACAAGACATTGTAAATGTTAACATTTTCACTTCGTTTTGCATTTGATTGTGCTATATTTGTAAATTTTAGAATGCAAATATTGTCAAAAATAGCATTTTTTGACATTCAATGGCATTTAACTCAGTTCTTTCTATATAATCACGTGACTCAGAATTTCAGATAATTTTCTTTATTTTTGTTAACATTTGGCCAATTTAAATTCGATTTGGACCATAGACGGTGGAAAAATGCCGGGAATAAGCCAGACGTGGTATATTTTTGAAAAATAAAAAGTTATTGAACATCAACCAAAATTACTTTTTTATTAGCTTATTTTTCAAAAATCCACCACGTCCATCTAATGCGTGACGTCTGTCAACTTTCTCTGCTTCAAACCGAATTCAAATCGGCCCTGTTTTAACAAAATTATTGAAGATTTTCTGAAATTGTTGTATCAAGTGATTATCCACCGTGAAACATTGAACTGCATTTGATAACTTATTTTTACCGCAATTACCGGGTATTTGGTTCTATAATTTTTTTTTTGTTATTATTTAACCTTTATTTGTACTATTCCACACAATCACAAGCATATAAAATATATACAATACATTATTATATATTCAGCGTATTTGCTGCGTTCAATCATCATTTATAAACTGGTGCATTTTAGTATATTCTCTTTTACAAGGGATAAAATACATACTATTTTATGTTTTATGACTGATTTCAACTGTCGAGTACAATTAAAGGTACGTTTTTGAAAAGGGTGAATAATGATTTGAAAAATGGTATAAACTGAGAAAAAAAGATTGCAGTGTGCCATCATATCAGTTATAACATTTTACTTGTTAAATAATTGCGTGCTTACTATTACAAGTGAATTTGTTCATGACTCTGTACCAGCCTTTTTACAATTGCCCAATTTTCTCTGTCATGTTCATTGTAATTTCTCGCTGTATTGATTTTTAGGATAAGTGACAGGTGTCTTATAAAACCATTGATAGACGGGATAGTTTTTTTGTATTTCTTTAATTTTGTTATTTGAAATTCAAACCCTATCTTGTGGCTACTCATTTGAATGAGCACCCACAAAATAGGGTTTGGTGAGCAATAAGTGAAATACGGCAGTTTGAAAAGTCTTCACATCTTCTCATCTGACGCTTTGCATTTGGCATAATGTTATTGAGACTTATCTGAAACTTCTAGTTCTTGTCCTCTCTACAAACACAGTACGGCCTAAGTCTGGGCGCTTTATCTAAAACACACCACGGGTCATCCCCGTATTTATTAATTCGACTTATTTCGTGCTCATTCACTTTACAACTTTCACTCTTTGCATCCATCTCAACTGTGGCTTCGAACATAGCATTGTTTGGTTTTGCAGTAAAAGTTAACTGGTAAAGTATTTTGCTTGCTTCGAGAGAGTCTGTCATATCTGGAATTCGACCATCCACGTCAACAGTCTTTCGAAATTTCAAAACATTGTCGCTTGTTTCTAGTTTCAGTGCTTTCAATATCGTGTCGATTCTTAATTCATGACAAAAATCAGCAAATGGTTTAAGCATGTCGTTCAGCGTTTTGACGATCGAATCTGTGCATGTTACAACATTTTTATCTGTTAGCGGTACACTTGTTTGTTTAAGACATGTACACCAATGAGGTTCAATACCCGCCTCCGCACACGTGCGATTTACCGGAATATTCTTTAGTAGAGAACGCCCTCTACGCGTAACGTTTATATTGTCTTCAGAATGTTCACCAATGATATCCAGAAGTGTTTCGTGAACGTCAAAAGGGGTCACAAGACGTTTGACATTCTGTTCGAACGATTTTACTTTTTCTGGAAACTTTGTTTTAAAATTGTCGGGGAAGCGGAATCCAAAATACGGCAATCGCTCCTCCAGTTTGCCTTGTTCAGTCGAGCGTAAAGGACCAATACGTGAACCATGATCACTCATCATTATCAGTATCGTTTCATCTAGAAAACCTTCTTTGTCAATAAACTCCAGAAAATTTCTATTGTCATCGTCCATTAAAGCAACAGGATTATTATTGTCATGAGATAGTTCCCCGAAAAATCCAAAGGTGAAAAACTTTTTATTCCTATTTGTCTCAAACCCCTCTTTTAGCCAATCCAAGAAAACCATATGCCGTGGTTTCGATCCCAAACAGTTCCGTCTAAAATACGGAAAGATTGGTATGACAGCTAAATTAAACGGTCTCATATAATGGTGGACTGGCTGCTTTCTAAATCCAAGCATCCGGAGATTAAACGTACCCGACTGAGCCATGTCTTCTCCCCATTGAGTCACGTAACCTTTCCTCTCACATCTCGTCCAGAAGAACGTTAGTACGTCATCCACGTGACGCGCACCTGTCTTCCCTCGTCTAACTTCGGGAATTTCCGTTTCTTGTTTGCCAGTCAGTAGAGGCATAAGAGCCTGGGGCGTCCCATCACCGACGATATTGTAACCCTCTAGAATACTACCACCAAGAACATTTGTGAAATAGTCGTGTGTTTTGGGCAACAAACGCATGAACATATGTCGAGAAAGAGAATCAAACCCGAGAATGAATATACTGAAATTATCCTTCTTTGCTCTGCGAAACTTCTGTCTTTGTACAGGCGCAATGCACGCATGTATGTTTGTATAGCGTTTACCACTTCCAGACGTACAAGCGACCATGAAAGCAGCTGATAGAAGTGCACTTTCATTCAGCATTGGAGCAATAGGTTTAAGTTCTTTAAAACTATCGTTTGAGTGATAAATAATGGGGATGTAAACACAATGAATTCTACCATGCTTCTTTTCAGCTTCGGCGGATATGTAAAACTTCCCATTTTGCGTATACACCCAATTTTCATCGTCATTGCATTCAATCTTTGGTGGCTTTTTAACATATTTTGTCACTTCCGGTGTCCAAAGAGGAAGTTCCGGTAGTTTACAAGGTGTATTGTTCTCCCCGCCATATATGTCGTGGTCTGTCGTAAGATGCGCGAATCTCGAAATGTTGGCAAAATACTTATGAATTCGATTTTGTCTGTATTTTTTATTCGAGTTGGATAAATTTAAGAAGTCTATCACGAGATACAGAATTCCAGACGCCATTAGACACGCTAGAAGGGAACGTACTCTACAGCGCCTTCTTGCCAATGCGTTGAATAAACAATCACAGAAACTCGTCAACATTTTCGGTTCTTTGTTAGACACAAATCGTCTGCAATGATAAAAAAGAAACAAATAACAATAAGTTCATTGAAGTTTTTGTTTGACTAAAATGCATTTGCTCAAGGTCGGCGTGAATCTTAATCTATATCAGTCTGCGTACACAGACAGTTCGATGAGTATCAATTTTGTTCTGCTCTTGATCTTTCATACTTTACGACTTGGGAGGGTGGGGTGTTGGATGGTGTAGTCGTTGTCTTGTTGCTGTTTCTTGTGTGTTTATAATGTTTTCGGTGTTTGTTTCTTTGTTGTTGTTTTTTAGTGCAAAATATATATGCATTATATCAAAGCTCGCATCCATTTTGCTAGGGTGGGTTGGGCAACCTGAACCACACATAATTGTCTACTTGGCCTATGTATACAGTGGCCGCGATGGCGGATCGATAAGGGGTGTAGAAATTCAGTCAACAAGAGGGCCAAGATGGCCCTGTATCGCTCCACTGGCTTTTAGACATTTAGACTACAAACTTCTTCAAGGAATACAATAGAGGTATATTCAAAGAAGATTCATGCTACACCAGAATGAAATCCAATAAGTGATTAAGGAGCAGAAATGTTTTTAAAATTTTCTTAAAATTACACCGTTTCATATAGCGAAAAAAAAAAGCCTAGCCCACAACGGCCAAGCTTTTCATCCGATCGTGAAGGAATTTGGAACAGATTCATGCAAGGAAGATTCCTATGAAGTTTGGTTGAAATTGGTCCTGTAGTTTTGGAGAAGAAGATTGTTTAATATTTTTTTCGAAAATTCAATTTAATTAAATTTATCAAAATTTAAGTTCTACACGGAAATTATTTTTTTAAGGAAGGAATTTAGAGGAGATAAATGCAAGGAAGATTCGTGTGAAGTTTGGTTAAAATTGGTCCAGTAGTTTTGGAAAAGAACATTTTTCGAAAATTTAATTCAATTTAATTAATCAAAATTTAAGTTCTACATAGATTTTATTCTTTTGAAGGAATTAAGAAGAGATTAATGCAAGGAACATTTCTGTAAAGTTTGGTTGAAATTGGTCAAGGAGTTTTGGAGAAGAAGAATTTTTAAAGAATTTTCAAAAATTTAATTAAATTAAATTAATTAAAATTCAAGTTCAGCATCGATTTTATTCTTTTGAAGGAATTTGGTAGAGATTCATGCAAGGATGATTCATGTGAAGTTTGGTTGAAATAATTGGTCCAGTAGTTTTCGAAAAGAAGAATTTTGAAAGATTTTTCGAAAATTTAAATCAATTAAATTAATTAAAATTCAAGTTCTGCGCGGATTTTATTCTTTAGAAAAAATTTGGTAGAGATTTAAGCAATAAAGTTTTCTGTGAAGTTTGGTTGAAATTGGTCCAGTAGTTTTGGAGAAGAAGAATTTCTAAAGATTTTTCGAAAATTTAATTCAATTAAATTAATTAAAATTCAAGTACTGCATAGATTTTATTCTTTTGAAGGAATTTGGTAGAGATTCATGCAAGGATGATTCGTGTGAAGTTTGGTTGAAATTGGTCAAGTAGTTTTGGAGAAGAAGAATTTTTAAAGATTTTTCGAAAATTTAAATCAATTAAAATTAATCAAAATTCAAGTTCAGCGCGGATTTTATTCTTTTGAAGGAATTAGGTAGAGATTTATGCAAGGAAGATTTCTGTGAAGTTTGGTTGAAATTGGTTTAGTAGTTTTGGAGAAGAAGAATTTTTAAAGATTTTTCGAAAATTTAATTAAATTAAATTAATTAAAATTCAAGTTCTGCACGGAATTCATTTCTTTGAAGGAATTTGGAAGAGGTTCATGCAAGGAAGATTCCTGTGAAGTTTGGTTGAAATTGGTAAAATAGTTATGGAGAAGAAGATGTTTAAAGAAAAGGTTTACGCACGGACGCACGGACGGACGGACGGACGCACGGACGCACGGACGACGGACACAGGGCCATGACATAAGCCCCGCTGGCCTTCGGCCAGTGGAGCTAAAAATTAAGTAATACAAAAAAGACCCCCCACAGAAATCCTGGATCCGCCGCTAGTATGATTGATTAGTTGTATCCGTGTGGCTCTCAAATCACAGAGATGTCTCTCTTGTATTTGCTATTACATGTGGCAACATGAGAAAAATGTCTCTCTTACATTTGCTATAACATGTAGCAACACGAGAAAAGTTTCTCTTGCATTTGCTATTACTTGTAGCTACATGAGAAAAAAGTCTCTCTTGCATTTGCCATTACATGTGGCAAACTGAGAAAAATGTCTCTCTTGCATTTGCCATTACATGTGGAAAAATGAGAAAAAAGATAGATTGCATCTCGATCAGCTTGCCAAATTATGTACATCTGAGTTCACAATAATATAGCATTTCGTCGGTGTAAATGCGAAACCTCGTATCTCGTTTTCTTGGAAAACTTTTGAGGGGAAGAAAAAAGATTAAATACCTTTTCCGAAACTGAAGGGTTCTTCTTGAAATTCGGACTGTTCGTGTATAATGTCTCATTGATACTGACAAGTAATTTTAACATCCCCAAACCTCCGTGAATTGTTTTAACTTGACATAGAAGTTTGTACTTTGAAAATCGACATACGAGGTTTTTCATTTACACCTACGATTTTTGTTTTCTAAATGCAAATAATGATGCATGTTCTTCAAGAACAAAAATCTTACTGTTTTCTGTTATTACCAAACGAGAAAATCTTAGACCTGTCCAAATTCAAAAATGTTGCAGACGACAATTTCAAATGAATAAAATTTAAATTTCTGTTGTTTTGGGGGGATAGAAAATACTGTGGGAAATGAAAAATTGCTTGTAACAAGCAATTTCTTCATTTTCCACAATGTTTTCCAATGTCATTATTTTTGTAGGGAGTCAAAAAGGCGAAATTTGAAAAGTGTCATTAATTCCTAAACTGTGTTACATTTCCATTCCAAATACAAACATAAGCATTTTTAATGGATTAAAATAATATTTTCAAATTATTTTCTTCTTGGAGCATAATCTTGAAATTCGACACGGAGAATCAACTTATGTGAAGTTTATTTACAAGTGTGTGTAATTTGATGCATTTCGTATGGCTAGAAAGTGGTGTCTTTGATAATGAACTGTATAGATATACCTTAATCCTAACCAGGAAACTGCGTTGAATCGATGTCGTTAGAATGTCCCAAAATTCACTACAGAAATTATTCCTTGACGCGCTGTAATGCCAGAAGTAGCTAAAAGACAAATTTGTAAATTCGTGTAGACATTATAGGGAACAAGTACTGTTCCCAAGAAATAGCCTACTCCCCAATACTATATAGAGGCTACCTGGCTCACAAGTGAGCAATATCACATACTTGTACTAGATACTGTAGAGAAGATATTCACTGGTGGGGAACTCGGCCAAAGCGAGGGACGCTTTTCGCTACAACAAGGTATAGATATTTTGCGCTTAAATGTGAGTTTAAAGATAAGTTTTTTCTAGTGACAATGAATTTGTTCTAAAAATGGACCGGGTTTACCGTTATGTAATGACAAATCGTCGGTATTGTTATGAAATCTCGTAACTACGGCTTTATCGAAGCCGTAGTTACGATATTTTGTAACAACACCGACGGAATACATTGTTCGTGAAAAAACGTCCCTCGGTTTGGCCGAGTTCACCACCAGTGATATTGATCATTGCAGCGCTCAACAGATAACAGCAGATAAAATTTAAGAATTATTGTTTTTATTTCAAATGCAAACGCTTCCTCGTGGGTACTTATTGGAATCGTCTCGGTGAGACGATTCCATTGAGTACCGACAATATAGGATTTATGGAACATTTAATGATATTTTGCATTTCTAAATCCCATTTTGACCTCTTGTCTTCAGCACTGTACTGGCTATTCCACCACTTTGGTTTGTTTTGTCAAATAGCAAATAAGGATGGGATGAAACAAGGGTTCAAAAAAAAGATTTTCTTTAAATTCTGTGAATTGATAGGGTTACACAATATCTTTAATTTGTATGTGTAAAAATCTGAATAAACATATATTTTTACATTACAAATTGTAACAAAGTACACAAAATCGTCTTAAATATAGAATGGCAATTATTCTACAAAGACATTACTCAAAATTAGGTATATAAAAAGAGTTAAGTAGCATAAGACACCAATGTTTTGGTTTACTTTCGCTCAATGTTATCGTTTATTGTCCAGCAAGATTAACCCGGTACATCTGCATATGTAATGACCCCACTTCGGCTTTGTTTTGTTAAGACGCTCAACTAACGGACTTTGCGCACGAAAATTAAGTTGTCCCGGGTTAACCTTGTTGGACAATACAACAATGATCTTATAATTAAATAAACGAAGATAGTATTATAAATACATTTTAATAATCATGCCAATGTTGTTCAGAAATGATTAAAAGAGCAGCACTGTATCTCAAACTATGTTTCTTTTAAAATTGTACCAATAGTTTGAATAATAATAAAATGTAATTTTAAATCAAAATTACAAAATAAATTTAAACATAAATTCTAGCTTACCTAAAAAGAACAAATATGATTTATGTTGGTAATTGTGTTTATTTCCACGAGCTCACTTGCATTTTGAAATGTTTGGGCGAACTCGCAGATTATATCCGATCTTAGTCGGACACCACAAACCAATCAACCATGTATTTACAGATTCAACCAATGAAAATTTCCAAGGATCAGAATGCGATTAAGATTATGTCAAAAGGTAGAATGTCGTAAGTAACAATGAGTAAACAATGAAATAATTAAGAAAAGATAGTTTGATTGGTGTCCGGCCAACAAAGAATTACAAATAAGTATCGGTATATGGCTGTCAAAACATAATAATCCATGCCTACGGCTATTAAAAATGTTTGAAACATGATTTTCATTAGATGTTTAAAAATATGTCGGTACCTTTTAGCTTAATGATTTTTTCAATATTTTGGACTGAATTGTACAAAATTTAGACACAATATTTTGCAGCATCAATCAAGCAAGCAAGCAATAAATAAATCAATCAACAAACCAATCGATCGTTGCTCATATTTGTGTTTCATTGGTGCCTTTTATCTTGCGACAAGTTCCTTCCAAATTGCTGTACATGGAACCCCCTGACCCACCTAATCGAACATTCGCATCGAGGCGATTTAAACGAGTACGTACTATATAGGTTTTGCATGTAAGTTAACAAAATTAAAATACCTTTAACCCAAATGTTATCTGATGCTCTGATATGATCATTTATGACATTTGCCGAAAGTCACGTGTCTCTCACCAATTTGTATACGTTATCTGGAGTGAGAGAGCTGCTGGAGGCTCGGATTTGATATCGTGGTTACTTGTGAGAGAAATTCCGGGAACCTATGGTTAGGTCACCGTAAACTTGCTCTTGAAAGTCGCCGTTATGACCATAGCAGTCGAAAGAGATTGTCGATGGCAAATAAAAATGTTTGTCGAAATGCATGAAATGGTTTACCATTCTCAAACAACATATTATTGCCATGGTGACTAACCAACGTCACGTTTTTTTGGAAACGTATACGTTCGCTTCAAGGTCTGTTTTTTTTTTTTTTTGTAATTGGACTATAAAAGCTTCTAGTTCTTGCTGTCTCTACAAACACAGTACGGCCGGAGTCTCGGGGCTTTGTCTATAACACACCACGGGTCATCCCCGTATTTGTTTATTCGACTTATTTCGTGCTCATTCACATTACAACTTTCAGAATCTGTACGCATCTCAACCGTGGCTTCAAACATAGCATTGTTTGGTTTCGCAGTAAAAGTTAACTGGTATATTATTTTACTGGCTTTTAGAGAGTCTGTCATGTCTAAAACTCGACCATCCTCGTCAACAGTCTTTCGAAATTTTAAAACGTTGTCGCTAGTTTCTAGTTTCCGTGCTTTAACTATGGTGTCGATTTTTAATTCATGACATAAATCAGTAAACGGTTTAAGCATGTCGTTCAACGTTTTGACGATTGAATCTGTGCATGTTAGAACAGTTTTATCTGTTAGCGATACACTTGTTTTCTTAAGACATGTACACCAATGAGGTTCAATACCCGCCTCCCTACACGTGCGGTTTACCGGAATATTCTTAAATAGAGAACGCCCTCTACGAGTAACGTCTGTATTGTCTTCAGAATGTTCCCCAATGATATCCAGAAGTGTTTCGTGAACGTCAAAAGGGGTCACAAGACGTTTGACATTCTGTTCGAACGAGTTTACTTTTTCTGGAAACTTTCTTTTAAATTTGTCGGGGAAGCGGAATCCAAAATATGGCAATCGCTCCTCCAGTTTGCCCTGTTCAGTCGAGCGTAGAGGACCATAACGTATACCATGATCACTCATCATTATCAGTATTGTTTCATCTAGAAAACCCTCTTTGTCAACAAACTCCAGAAAATTTCTATTGTCATCATCCATTAACGCAATAGGATTATTATTATCATGAGAGAGTTCCGAGAAAAATCCAAACGTGAAAAATTTTCTATTCCTATTTGTCCTAAACCCCTCTTTTAGCCAATCCAAGAAAACCATATGCCGTGGTATCGATCCTAAACAGTTCCGTCTAAAGTACGGGTAGATTGGTATGGCAGCTAAATAAAACGGCCTCATATAATGATGTACAGGCTGCTTTCTAAATCCAAGCATGCGGAGATTAAACGTGCCCACGTGCGCCATGTCTTCTCCCCATTGAGTCACGTAACCTTTCCTCTCACATCTCGTCCAGAAAAACGTTAGTACGTCATCCACGTGACGCGCACCTGTCTTCCCTCGTCTTACTTCGGGAATTTCCGTTTCTTGTTTGCCAGTCAGTAGAGGCATAAGAGCCTGGGGCGTCCCATCACCGACGATGTTGTAACCCTCTAGAATACTACCACCAAGAACATTTGTGAAATAGTCGTGTGTTTTGGGTAACAAACGCATGAACATATGTCGAGAAAGAGAATCAAACCCGAAGATGAATATACTGAAATTATCCTTCTTTGCTCTGCGAAACTTCTGTCTTTTTACAGGCGCAATACACGCATGTATGTTTGTATAGCGTTTACCACTTCCAGACTTACACGTGACCTTGAAAGCATCCGATACAAGTGCACTTCCGTTCAAAATTGGAACAATAGGTTTAAGTTCTTTATAACTATCGTTTGTGTTTATAATGGGGATGTAAACACAATGAATTCTACCATGCTTCTTTGCAGCTTCGGAAGATATGTAAAACTTTCCATTTTGCGTAAACACCCAATTTTCATCGTCATTGCACTCAATCTTCGGTGGCTTTTTAACATATTTTGTCACTTCCGGTGTCCATAGCGGAAGTTCCGGTAGTTTACAAGGTGTACTGTTCTCCCCGCCATGTATTTCATGGTCTGTTGTAGTATGTGCGAACCTCGAAATGTTGACAAAATAGCTATGAATTCGATTTTGTCTGTGCTTTTTATTCGAGTTGGATAGATTTAATAAGTCTTTCACGAGATACAGAATTCCAGACGCCATTAGACACGCTAGTATGGAACGTATCCGACATTTCCTTCTTGTCAATGCTTTGAATAAACAATCACAGAAAATCGTCAACATTTTTTTCTTTGTAAGACACCAATCATCTGAAATGAGAAGAAAAAGAAACAAATAAAAAAAAACAAGTGAGGACTTGGTTTAACAAAGTGCCTATTTCAACAGGGAGCATATATCGGTCAGCATAGATCCAGATTAGTATTCGAACACAGACAGTTTAAAGTGACATTTCACATTTATTTCATATTTTAAAAGTATGTCATGATGCAAAGATTAATTATTATAATGCGCAGAAATGCTATCAGTTTTTTGAAGTTGTTATTTGTAAGCGAAAAATGCACCTTTAAAGTTGAGACAGAAATGACAAATTCTATATAAATCTGAACTTTTGTCCACAACAATTTTGTTTAATTTTGGCACAAAAATATATATTTCTCGTAAACGGTACAATTTTTTTGCTTGAATTTTTCAGAATTTTCATAAGAAAACGTGCTCTCTCAGATGGAATTAAAGTAATTTTTTTTTGTAAAAATAATTGTGAAATCCACTTTAATCAGCATTAATTTCGTTCTGTTTGTAATTTTCATACTTTTCCACAGGAAAAATCATCATGTATTGATCCTGACTTATCTTGTACTTAGGAATTGACGTTCGATGATTTCAATCCATGTTAGTCGCAAATACCAAATGAGCCCTTACCAAAGATCCGGGGCAGTTTCATAAAAATAGACGTACATATGTGTGTTTATTTTTGTCTTACCAATAGTTTACGACACGTAAAAGCGGACATGTCAGGTTAGGTTTCAGGGATCAGAAGAAAATAATTATGGACAGCCAGAGTTTGCATTGTTGTGTGGTTCATTGCATTAACTAGGACCAAGAAAGGAATTTTAGCGCTGATACAATTTTTTTCACCATCTATAAAGATTCAGTTGCTCATAAATGTTTTGTTATTTTTTTACAAATGGCGGGTCAGTCAATTATGTACAGATTTGATCTAGAAGTACTAAATGAACTTCAATTGAAATTTCGATGGAGAGAAATAATCTAGCTATGCAATATAGGTCCCATTTTGCTAGGGCCGGTCGGGTAACCTGAACCACACATTTTTTTTTCATTTGGCCTAAGTATGATTAATTGTACTGTCAAGCTCTCAAACGACAAAAATGACTCTCATGCAATTTCTATAGCGGACGAGAATTGACCTGGCAGAGCTTTCCATACGATTGCATGGGCTGCTATGCCAGGTCATTTCTCGTGAGGTATATCAACAACATAAGAAAAAGAAAATATTCATCGTGATCAGCATGCCAAATTCTGTACAAGTGAATTCACAATAATAATTATAGCAATGACTTTGTTTTCTTAAATTGTAGGCCTACATAATGATGATCAGCGACGTTTCCAGGATTCCTGTGAAGGGGTTCGAATATGCAATTAGGGGGTTCGTTTTCCTAGTATTACATAGTTTTGACTGAATTTCTGCATGAAAATGAAATGGTAAGGCTACAGAGTGGGGTTCGTTTGAACCCCCGACCCCCTCCCCTCTTGGATCCACCACTGATGATGCACGTTTTTTTATTATCCGAGTTTTCTCTGATGAAATTCGCTCTTTGATATGTTGCTGTCGATCATTTAAAGCTACTATTTCCCAGATTTGGACTCAATTTTTTTTTAAAACTTTATATGACCTGATTAAATGATTACGACAAACTATTGAAGCAACGACTCATTTTTTCGCAATTTGATACCAAATTCATGAAGCGATGTCGAAAGTAGGTCAAAACACAGGCGCGTACCCAGGCATACTCCCATACTCCCGGGAGTACCTCGAATTTGAAAAATGATTTTTTTTTTCTGTGGCCTAAAAATCTGCGCCCCCAGACCCCCTGCTTCTTTTTTTATAAGGGAGAACTTTTTGGCCACAGGTACGCCGCTGAAACAGTAGGACATGCGACTTTCTTGAATGACGTCACAACATACATGATGACGTCATATTGAAATTCAAGTATGAATCTCGTTTGAATACACCCAAACACACTTCCAATTTGTTACTAAAAATAGTAACACTTTTTAATGCCAGATCGAGGCTCTGACCCAATTGAGAGCAAAGCATCCAACGTGCAATGGAAATGAACGGAGGAAAGAAGAAGTTTGAGAGGAATCACACTCCGTTTTGTGACGATTCCTCTGTGAATCTCGACGGGATATCATTGACTGACTTCCAATTATGGTCTTTACTGGCTTTTAAGTCATTTTTGACCCTCCGAAAACGTAGTATCCACTGATCTTTTGAGGACCTAGCCGCCAGGTTCAACTGTCATTTTCATGTATTTAACCCCCTTTCCACAACAAAAAAATGTACGAAACATGCCATTTTCAGTGTGAAGATGACAATCTCAGTACCGAAAGGCTTATGTAGATAGATAATTCATTATGGTAGATCAATTTGATAATAAAAGCATTGCTCTTAAAGCCCATTTTCCAAACGACAAATTATTTAGACTTTTCAAGTTTGACAGCGGCTTTTAAAACCCTTTTCTAAACGGCACCTGATTCAAGTTGGAAGCTCTTGCAGACAACAGAATGGGCATCTTGAAAGTAGGATTTTGTACGTGCAAGGGCGGATCTAGAGGGGGGGGGTCGGGATGTTCGCCCCGCCCCCTGGAATAAGCCGAAAATTGAATGTTGACTATATAATCAAAGCGTCATAATTTAACATATTTAAGTCATCATTTGGGCGTGGACCTCCGCCTCCCTGGCAATTGGGCTTGGACCCCCCCCCCCCCCGAAAAAATCCTGGATCCACCATTGCGTGTGTACATAGAAGTATAGAAAACGTTGAAGCAAAAGGGGAAACTGCTGATTAAAATTAGCCTATTTCATTAATTTGTCTCTTGAAATGATTTTCTAAACAATCTCTGTAGCACAGTTAAGGGCCAATCTAGAAGGGGGTTCGGACCTCGCCTTGAATTGGCCGAAAATCGAATTTTGACTATACAAAGTTAGTACAGTAGGCCTATACATGTATCGTTACACAATTCACAAATTTAAAGTCAGCTTCCATCTTATGGGCTAGAACCCCCCCCCCCCTGAAAAAATCCTGGATCCGCCCATGACAGTCAAAACATTAACATTTCTTGTTTGGTAAAGGTTTAAAACATTTTTCTTTGCATTTCTTTTTTAATTTAACACCTCTCAACAATATTTCAGCCATAAGTTTATTTATAATTGTCCACGCTCCGAGGCTGGGAATACATCCTGTGACCTGTCCATTATTGGCTCTAATCTAGAGCACAAACACATGCAAAATATTACCGCTCACACTTGGACAGTACTAAGGAGCTCAAATGCTTCTGCAAAATTGATTTTATCTGGTTTTCAAAAGCAGTAGCTCATCCTGAACTTGCATGGTGGTAACGGGCGATGGAGACAGGGTACGAATGATTACAAGCCAAAAAATCTCTTTTTTTTTCAATCAAAGTTGCAAAAATATTTCTGTAACTCAAAACTCTAATAATTAACGTAAATGACTGTATAAAATATTCCTAGTACTAAGGCAGAATAATTGAAAAATGCTCGCGTGAAAATAACGACTCGCTCAATGAATTACATGTATATAGTAAAACGACCACGTGACCTTTTGTTTGCTCTCATGCATACACAGGTCGCGGTTAAAAATTCAAAGTGTGTTTGGGTGTATCTTGGTCCGCGCTGTCCGCGCTGTATGCGCATGCGTGACAGTTAAAAAATAAATTCAACCGTATCTGTGACGGAGTTGAATTTGGGTTTGGATTCTCCCTAAATTCGACTGTCTCTCTTATAATTTCGGATCAATCTCTGTCTGAATCGCATATTATTAACCATTCTGAGGTGCCCAACACAAAAGTTTTGCATATTTTTTCAAAAAATTTCATTTTTTACAATTAGACCATCTGTTACCCTCCAGCTTTAAATAGCGACATCCAAATATCAAAGAGCGAATTTTCATCAGAGAAGACTCGGATTAGTTTTTCAAATGATTGAAAATAAAACTCTTACCGTTTTCTGTTTAATCCTAACCAGGAAACTGCGTTGGATCTATGTCGTCTGCCTAGGATCGATGTCGACTGAACATCCCAAAATTCACTACAGAAATTATTCCTAGACGCTGTAATGCCAGAAATAGCTAAAAGACAAGTTTGTGTAGAGAAGATATCGATCATTGCGGAGCTCAACAGATAAGAGCAGATTATAAAGCAGGGTTCTCCGCAGAATAATTTGAAGTCGTAATGGCAAAAATTGGTAAACCTTGAAATGCATTGTGTTCATGCAAATAATTGAGAATAAAAACATAACGGGAAAAGAAGAAATTGCTCAATTTGACATTACATTTTGATTTATAATAATGCATTATTTATAGGTTTTTGACATGAAATACCACTAAATGTTTCTATTTGGTGACTATTTGAAGAAATTAAGCTGTGTGGGTAATAATGAAGCTGTAGGGGCATTACACTGATTTACATGAAGCTGTAGTGGGGCCGATACAGCTTATTGGGCTGGGGAGAACACTGTAAAGGAAATTTTCTATTTTGTTGTTCCATGTCCAAACCTTTCCTTGTGGGTATACTCCGTAAATATTGACTTGAACCTATCGAATATGCAATGTGAAATTGTGATGCGGAATAATCACTCTCCGACACATATTGACACCAGAAGCATGTGCAAAATACAAAGTCACAATGCTTATGGAAACTATCGACCCTGCTTGACAGTGAGGATTGCTGGCAAGTATTGATTATTCCGTGTCACAATTACTCATTGCATATTCGTCGGGTTCATGTCAATATTTACAAACTATACTCATTGGAATCGTCTCGCCGAGACGATTCCAATGAGTACCCACAATATAGGATTTATGGAACAATAAATGACATTTTGCATTTTTAACCCCATTGTGACCTCTTCTTCAGCACTGTATTGGCTATTCCTCTACTTCGGTTTGTTTGTCGCGTTTTATCAAATTAGATCTTGCATATAATATAATCTATTTTGTACCTACACTATATTCATAATAAATCTTCGACCAAAATTTTGGTTGGTCGTCAATAGCTTTTTATCGGCTAATTTTTAAAAGATCATTTTGCTTTTCGCAAATCCTTAGCGTTTCCTGTTTTCTCTGCTTCATTTCTTTGTAAAATCGGCCGTACATGCCCCCATAGATCTAGTAAAGTTCAGAATTATTGAAAAATATCAAAAAAGATGTGTCACGTGATTCCCCTTTTCGGAAAAGATCTATGAAAAGAAGCAGACAACTAAGAAAACCCATCTTCTAACTGTAAGGCGTTGAAGAATTTCTCTCTAAATTTTCTCATTTTCTGCATTATTGGAAATCGATTGTTCTGTTTCCTAGCAACACAAATCCTCCTTTATTTTGAGCTTTTCTGGTCTGCCTTGTTACTAAATGTCGTGCAACGCTACTGAAACGTCTCATGATATGCCAAGAGTATAGCCAGGAGTTTTGTAGGCCTAATGTTGAAACCCAAGGCTCAACCTTTGTCGAGTCCATTTAACGCATTTTACGTCCAAAACAGGGGGCTTTGTAAAATATTGTGGAAAATGAAGAAATTGCTTGTGACAAGCAATTTCTTTATTTCCCACAATGTTTCTACCCAGAGAGACCAGAAATGTAAAGTTGCATTCATCTGAAATTGTCCTCTGTAACATCTTTGAATTTGGAAGAGTCAAAAATATTGTCATATGGTAATGGGTTCCGGGGCACCTATAGGGGTCTGTTTTCACGTTTTTTTTTTTTTTTTTTTTTTTTTTTTTTTTTTTTTTAGGAAAGACTACTGGGCACACTGGAAAAAATAATTACTAGTAGGCCTATGTCGAAGCATAGGCTTCCAGTCCTCCGCCTAGAATCAATCAATCAATCAATCAATCAATCAATCAATCAATCAATGAATGAATCAATCAATGAATCAATCAATGAATCAATCAATCAATCAATCAATCAATGAATCAATCAATGAATCAATCAATGAATCAATCAATCAATCAATCAATCAATCAATCAATCAATCAATTAATCGATCGATCGATCGATCGATCGATTGATTGATTGATTCATTGATTGATTCATTGATTGATTCATTGATTGATTGATTGATTGATTGATTGATAGGGCCTAATCTTTTTCAACAATCGATTGTTTGGGACAGGATTAAAAACAGTTTATAAGAAATACATTGTATAATATTGTATTCTACACAAAATTGTAATCGTTCACAACTTTATGACTTAGTGCATAACTGATGTAAGTGGTGAAAAATTAGTCGCGTTTACGATAGTCCTTACATAACCTTTCTCTACTTCACACCCATTTTTGTTAGTCTGGTTCCCGTACCTGAAATCTACTATGAATATAGGTACGGTAATAGCTAATCTCCGAGGCCGTATACATGGTCGTCAACGAGCGGCTCTGATTGGTCGAGACGTTTCATCGGTTGTGTATACTAACCAATCAATGGACCCGGTTGCCAGGCATTACCAGACTCTTTATAACGTAGTGTATTAGAGGCGGGAACCAGACTACATTTTTGTCTGCCCTGACGCGTCGTATAGATTGGTTCCCAGCGCCTCCGCGTTGTAACCAGTCCAAAGTACTAAAGCAGGAAACCAGTGATCAGAAAAAAAAAAAACATGGCGGACAAATTGTGAGAAGTCATTTTCCAATTAAAATTTACAGTTTGAACGACTTTACCGTTTCATCGCAGATTAAAGTCATTGTTAACGGACGAGCGATGATTGGTTTAACTGTATATCGAACAATAGATCGATCGGTAAAGAGACATGGCGATGAGGCGCAGTGAAAGACGGGGTGACACGGTCGAGCGCCGCGAAGACGGAAACAAAGCCGGACTCCGTGAATGAAATGAAGAAAGAATTAACGCAAACCGAAGTTAGATTCAGAGAAAGCGTTGTAATCAAATAAACTTGTTGAACAGAAAAATGGAAAGTATACATAAAAGATACAACTGTGCCAAGAAAAACAATCACAGAGTGTTTTAGATACAAATTGCGTCTGCGACTTGCAGTGGTGGAAGGACTTCGAAACATGTATTATGAATATGCAAATAAAAAGGTGTGTAGGTGTAGGTGCCTGTTTCTCATTGATTCATGGATTCTCATTGATTTCGTTGATATTGGCATACCGGCTCGTGCAGTTATTCTGTATGTTCAAAATATGTAAAAATGATTAGTCCTCACACAAGAAATATTTTGCTGATGTTGAAATGTCAAAATTTGGGTTCTGCTGATTTTTTCTTACAGAATATTAATAAAAACCTATTTATGAACAGTTTCTCACTTTGAAACAAAAGTTCTGCACTAGGGGTATAGTTTGAGAGCAATGTCTTCAAAGAAAAATCATCTTTCCCCACCATTGCTGTGCACCAATTGATGCAAGTTTATTTAGACTCGCTCTTCTGTGATTCTGTTGTTTGTTTATACCTCTAATTTACAAGAAAATTAGCCCTAATAAGGATCCACGAAATCAATGAGAAAAAGATGGCCAACCTTTATCTTCAAGGCACCTAAAAATAATGTCATTTACCAAAATCTATTGTTGTTTTTGAGTAAAATTGTTATTGCAAGTTAAAGATTTTATGTTTTTTAGTTGATTTATGAATAAAGGTAGTGAGAATTTCATGAACTATTGTGCATAGACAACATTTCAAGTTAAGATCCACGAATTTAGGGTAAACAGCATATATAGCGATCCTACTAATGTAAATGGAATTTAAGACTTTTTGCAAACAGCAAATATTTACACTGAACCAATTTGCAGCGTTTTACAAGATCATTTTTTCTGTGTTTTTGACACAAATGAATTTTGGCAATGCAACAAAGTTCACTGAGTGGTGTTTTTTTGTGACACAACTTAAGTTACTTTTTAAATACAGTGGCGGATCCAGAGGGGGTTCGGGGGGTTCAACCCCCCCCCCCCTCTGTCGCCTGACAGGCTTTTTCCAGGTTTTTTGGGAGAAGGCCCCTCACCTGAAATAAGATCAGTCGGCACGACATCATAGCCTCTTTTTCATTTTTTCAGTGAGGGTACTTCCTTGGGTCTTTATCGTTACGGGATACCATTTTTGAGGCAGAATATTTAAAAAATCCATTGTTAAAATTCAAAAACAAAACTCTTTCTTTAAAGAATGTGATTTAAACTTTCTAACAACCAATGCATTTGTAATGATCAGGTGTAGTCGTCGAGATATTAATGCTGAAAGTTGGTAATGCTTTAAGGAAAAAGACCGAACCTTTCACCTCCTCCACCTAAGGTGACCGATATAGGGCCATCTTGGCCCTCTTGTTTGAAAAAGTCGGCACCCCCTTTTAGCTGTACCTTGTTTACATTGACAGGCCTCTCGTGTGGTAGAGCTGAGGAGGGAGCTGTACAATGAATCTGTGGAAGTCGTGGAACAAGAAAACAGTGTTCTGTGGCTCTTGTGATGATTGCATTTTGTTTACATTTACAGGCATCTCTTATCATGGCCCTATGATGATGACATCTTGTTTACATTTACAGGCATCTCGAGTGGTAGAACTGAGGAGGAGAGCTGTACAATGAATCTGTGGAAGTCGTCGAACAAGACAGTTCATAAGAAATACAATGCAGGGTTTCCGTTTGACCTGGGAGCTCGGGTTTTGACGCATGAAAAATGAAAATGACCCCAATTTGACTCTCAGAAATTTCAACTGATGCATCATTCTGACTCTTGATTTTTATGACCCATGCGTCGCCTATCATTCAAAATCAAGGGATATCTACTAATTGACCCCATTATCCAGGTCACACCTTTAGTTCAGAGCAGTAAAAAATCGATAATCTGTGGTTACGCAATCTTTCGCTGATTTGCAAGTCGTGATAAAGTGACATCAGTGATGCATGCGGATTATCAGTCGTAAATCCATTAATTAATTTTTCACAGTCCTTAATTTGATTCGAAGTAGCTGTGTGGCAATAAAATACACAATCTGCTTGTAAAAATACCAAG
>CAVMGG010000685.1:0-55162 GCA_963680895.1 Fragum sueziense
GGGGACAGGTTACCCAGGGGGTAACGTGTCCCCTCCCTCCCTCCTCTTAAATTTTTTTCACATTATTTCTGCGCAATTTACTTTGGTATTATCACAAAATATTAATAATGGTAATAATAATAGTTTGAAAAATATTTGGAGAAAGTGATTTAATAAAAAATCACAATGCAATTAGATATTTTCCTTCTTTGGAAATGTGAAAGAATAAAAAAAAAATTAAATATTTAAATTTTATGTTTAAAATAACTTATTTTAAAAGAATAAATAATTATGAAACAAAATATGCATTAAAAATACACAATAATGTTAAAAAAAAATTTCCAATGGGGGGGGACACGTTACCCAGGGGGTGGGACACGTTACCCAGGGTCATTACCCTGGGTAACCTGTCCCCGGGGACACGTTACCCCCTGGGTAACCTGTCCCCGGGGACACGTTACCCAGGGGACACGTTACCCTGGGACACCGGCAATTTTGTCAAATTCAAGGGCTCATAACTCGAGACTTTCTGATCAGATAATACTGAAAATCAAACTTATACGAGATCTTATGATCTTCAATACCGGTATTGTGTCGAAGTTTTGTCTTGACTGATGAATCATTGTAGATTCTAGAGTGTAAACAAGGTCGAAAACAGCTGAAAATGGCAATTTTGTCGAATTCAAGGGCATATAACTCTCGTCTTTCTTGTCAGATCAGACTGAAAATCAAACTAATTCGAGAACTTATTGTCATACATCTTTTGACCAAGTTTGGTTAAGGTTGGTCAATATTTGTAGATACTAGAGTGGTAACAAAGTCAAAACTAGCCATTTTTGATGTTCAAGGGCACATAACTCTAGACTTCCTGGTCCAATCTGACTCAAAATCAAACTCATGCGAGAACTTATGGTCATACATGTGTTGACCAAGTTTGGTTAAGATTCGTCAATATTTGTGGATGCTAGAGTGGTAACAACAAAATGTGAACAGACGGACGGACAGACAGACGGACGCCGACGGACAAAAAGTGACCACGATAGCTCACCTTGAGCACTTCGTGCTCAGGTGAGCTAAAAACAACAATACCATCTGCATTTTCTCGTTTCACCTTAATGCTTTCCAAAGCCTAGTACTATAGAGATGTCAAATCAGATGTTGTTTAGGAAAGGAGTAAAACTTAAATACACTTTGATATTAATTCATCAATTATCAATTTTCAAATCTCATTAAGTATTTTTGATGTTTTTTTTTGATGTCTTAACCCTTTCCCGAACGATGAATATTTAGGGTGGTTAAATTAAAAAACTGCTAAAGACAGCAAAATGGATGTTGGTTATGATTAAATTTATGTATGATATAGCTTAGAAAACATTGAGACAAAAGGAGAAACTGCTGGTTATCAGCAGTTTCTTCTTTTACCTCAATGTTTTCCCAAGCCTTTTCAATTAGGGACGTCAAAACCCTGTCTTGCTTGGGAAAGGGTTAAACAGTATTTTCATGGACTGTTTGATGTACATAAAACAATATCTACAAATTATATCTTGGCTTTAAAACCTCCCAACAGCTGTCTGTAGTTTCCATTCAGAACAACAAAATTTCAAACAACTGTAGATTGCAGAACTATAGTACCTGTGGGATCTACTGGCAACCACCAAAACTTAAGTGTTCTTCCTAGTTTTTGGACCAATGAAATTGCAGTATATTTGAAAATTTCGTCTCTATATCTCACATAAACGCACTGCCGGTCAGTTTATACATAGCCACGCCCCCCTTTCCTGTGCAGTTTTGAAAAATGATGTAATTTTTTGAAAATGATGTAATTTTTTGGAAAATGATGTAATTACAGTAAGATCCGCTTGATAGTAGCTCCGGTCGGAGGCGTGGCATTTGAAGAATGAAAGAAGAAGCATATGTTTTCATTGGTTGACGAACACTAAGTCAGATAGAGTCTGTATAGTAGATTCCATGCGACATAAACATTCAACGTTTATATCGCATAGAATCTACTATACAGCCTCTAATACATAAATTGATTTTTTCTGATACATGCAGTTTAGACAGATCAAAATGGAAATGCCCCAATGATACCAAGGACAGTACTTTATTAATTGTGACAGGTTTTGTTTGGGAAAATGATACCAAGGACAGTACTTTATTAATTGTGACAGGTTTTGTTTGGGAAAGGGTTCAACTATCTTCAGTACCAGTCTAGATTAAGAATATATTTTAAATTTCATATGAGAACGTTTCAGTTGAAGTTGGAAAGAGAACAAAATTCTGCCAAGATGAATTAATGTCACTAAAATTTGTGACCTAGTATAAAGTGCATTTTGCATTTAAGCCAATTAATACTTACCAAAACAAGACCTGGTTTGACGTCTCCAAGAGAAAAATGCAAGGGAAAACATTGAGGCAAAAGAAGGAAAATTAATGCTGATAACCAGCATTTTCTCCTTTTGCTTAAGTATTTTCAGTGCTATGTTCAACACAAATCCTATCTTTTTTCAACATCAATTTATTGTCATCTGCAGCAGCTTTCAATTTGAATTAGTCTGAAATTGTGCCATTTGGGAAAGAGTTAAGCTTCAGAATAAGAATTCCATATCATTAGTGCAATTGCAAAAGGAGGTTTTGCAATCACACCAATGATAAAGTACAAACTTAACCTTGCTAAATGTACATTAGTTAAATACTTGTATAATGGACATTAATCAAATGAACATTTTTCAGTCCTTTATATTTACTACTTTCCCTAACAAATCATGTCTTTGAAATCCTCAAAATTTTCAGTGCTGTAATGTAATCTATGCAAATCACCTGTTTCAACATAGATTTGTCATAATTATATATATGTAACAACTTTGTCTCGATGTTTTCCCAAATGATTTCTTCTACAAGCATTAAAACCAGGTTTTTTATTTGAGAAAGGGTTAAACCTTTCCCAAACAAAACCTGGTGTAGACATCCCTCATACAAAAGACTGGGGAAACTTTTGAAACAAAAGAAGATATTGATGATAATCAGCAATTTCTACTTTTGTATCAATATTTTCTGCACTAAATTGAACACAAATCCATTCTTCATCAACAAATATTTTGCAGTCTGCAGCAGCTTTTGAATCAGACTATAATGCCATCTGGTTATGGGTTAAAACTTAGTATGTCAATATGCACATTTTTGTGCACCAGGGAAACATTGAGAGTGCCATGGTCACAATATACGCCGCCACTTAAAAAACTTGAGACCAAAAAATGACATTGACAAGGATTTATAAATATTCACACAAAAACCTGTAAAAAGTTGTGTTCACAAAAAGGGTTTTATAAATATCCAGTCAAAAACCTGGAAGGAATTGTGTTCATGAGGCTAAAATATCATTAAGCCCCAGAGACTAAGGTTGAAGGGGGCATAACTCTGGCAAAAATCAATGTACCATAAAATCCTTAATTCATGCACATCTACCAATTAAGGACAGATCCTCCATTTATTTCCCACGGTAAGAATTTTTTTATTTTTTCTGTACTGATATTTAAATATATGAGAAGTAAAAAAATGACTTAAAAACTATAGGTCACCAAGCGAATTAAAAAGTTATTGAATTTCAAGGGAGACTACTCTTACCTAAAATTGCAAAAACGGGGTGTCACTTAAACAGCCACAAAAAAGGTGTTCGAAAGGACTAGGAGTACATAAAAAAGTCTTTATTGTGTTCAATATGTTTTATTCTGTCTAAATGAGTATAAATTTGGGAAAATTTAGTGATGATTTTGAAATTTTTAGTAAAACATTCTTTCAAAAGTAGCTGAAATTGCTCTTTTTTCGCAACGTTTCTGATAATAAAAAATATTCCAGCGGTAAGAATTTTTTCTTTTTTGGTAAAGACATAGTGCTTGGTCATACCTACAAAAACAAAAAAAGAAAAATATATCAAACCAAGCGTTTTTCTTAGTTATAAGTAAAATTTGGTTTACTTTTTGCATCTCTGTCCGAAATTTTTTCACTACTTTTATCCATTTTCTTCCTTATTACCAACTTTAGATAATAAAAAGTGTCATCTTTTGTTTCCATCTGAAGCGGACTAGCTCATAAAGACACCACTTTGCTTTTGTTGCTCCGTTTCCTATCGCTAACGCCACATGTCGAACGCGTAACAGAAAGCGAAATGTACCATCCGAGTACTATTACACTTTAATTGACCAAACAGAGAAAATTGAAATAACCGAAAAGGGTCTTGTCATTTATTAACCAAACATTAGCTAAATGTAAGAAATACATTTGCTGAAAAGGGCCAATTACTGAAACAGCTTTATTTCGTTATTTAGGATATGCGCAGTAAGTTGCGCAGTAACAATTGGAGGATCTGTCCTTAAGGTAATAACATCCACCAAGTTTCATTAGGATTCAGTCAGAATCTTAGAAGAAGTTGTGTTGTCAAGGCTGCAATTTCAATCAGCCCCAGAGACTAAGTTTTAAGGGGGCATAACTCTGGAAAAAATCAATGAACCATAAAATTCTTCCTACATGCACATCTACTAATTGAGGTGATAACATTGACCAATTGTCATTAATATCCAGCCATAAACTTAGAAGGAGTTGCGTTGACAAGGCTGCAATTTCAATAAGCCCCAGAGACTAAGTTTTAAGGGGGCATAACTCTGGCAAAAATCAATGAACCATCAAATCCTTCCTTCATGCACATCTACCAATTGAGGTGATAACATTGACCAAGTTTCATTAAGATCTAGCCAGAAACTTAGGAGGAGTTGCGTTGACAAGGCTGCAATTTCAATAAGCCCCAGAGACTAAGTTTTAAAGGGGCATAACTCTGGCAAAAATCAATGAACCATAAAATCCTTCCTTCATGCACATCTACCAATTGAGGTAATAACATTGACCAAGTTTCATTAAGATCCAGCTAGAAACTTAGGAGGAGTTGCGTTGACAAGGCTGCAACTTCAATAAGCCCCAGAGACTAAGTTTTTAAGGGGCATAACTCAGGCAAAAATCAGCGAACCATAAAATCCTTCCTTCATGCACATCTACCAATTGAGGTGATAACATTGACCAAGTTTCAAGAAGATCCAGCCAGAAACTTAGGAGAAGTTGCGTTGACAAGAAAAGTGGATGTACGTACGGATGGACGGATGGACGGATGGACGGACAGACGGAGAAGATGACGCCAATATACGTCCGCCTCCGGCGGCGTATAAAAACTGATAACATTTCATATTTCCCTGGTTAATAAAGGTTGCTCAGTGAAGAAATCTTCTGAGACTTTAAGCAGACAAGATTTACAAAATCATCACTTTTCATCGAAAACCTTGTAACAGCAGCTTAAAACAAGCTGCTGTTACGAGGTTTTCGATGAAAAGCAGAGAAATACTTGACAGAGGATTACATTAGCTAGAACAGACGTTTAACCCTTTCCCAAACAAGACCTGGTTTTGATGTCCCTGATAGAAAAGGCTTGGGAAAACATTGAAACAAAAGAAGAAACTGCTGATAACCAGCAGTTTCTCCTTTTGCCTCAATATTTTCTATGCCATATTTTACACAAATTCAAACTTTAATAACTTCCATTTTGTCATTTGTGGCGGTTTTTGAGGTGGATCACCCTAAAATTTTGTCGTTTGGGAAAGGGTTAAACCAGAAATAACTGAACACCAGCAAAATCAAAACATAGAGCAGCTGAGAATGTATTTGAAGTTTTTCTGCCTTTTGTTTCTTCTTTTTTCTCCCAAAAGGTTAACATGAAGTGCTTCTTTTCATTGCAAGGCAGCAACTTTATTGTAGTGCACAGAACAGCGTTTTTGCCTGTTACTCTTTCACATTCAACATTTTCTATGCTGAACAAAAAACTCTGATAAACAATCAATCAACTGATTGATCAATCAATCAATCAATCAATCAATCATTCATTCATTACTTCATTCATTTATTACTTCATTCATTACTTCATTCATTCATTCAATCATTCAATCAATCAATCAATCAATCAATCAATCAATCAAGCAAGCAAGCAAGCAATCAATCAAGCAAGCAATCAAATTTTGCTTCTTGTTTCCATATTTGAAGTTTTGGCCACACTCACATGAACAAACCTGTGAATCTTAATGAGCTAGGATCTGGAAAAATGGCCCTTTCAGCATTTTGAAACAATTGATTCCAGATCAGCCTTTGTCTAAAGTGCAGTCTGATCAGAGGTGCATTCTTTAGAGTGAGATTTCTTGAGATATCTTGAGATTTCTTAAGATGTTTTAGGATAAAGCACTCTTTTGAGCAAGATTTTTAAGACGATCACAAGGAGCTGCCATTGCTCTATTCTTTCGGAACCCCTCGGTAAATTCTTTAGAATCTATATGGGAGAGAATTGACTGAGTTGTTCCGAATGCTCGATGATTTATAAACCGCAGAGTTCCGAATGCTCCATACTTCATACAAATTTGTATGAAGTATGGAACATTCGGAACACTTCGCTTATAATCTTGCAAAGACGCTGTATCAAAAACATCTTAGGAAATCTTAAAAAAATCTCGCTCTAAAGAACGCGCCTCAGATCTATATATACCGGGTAGTTGTCTTACAGTTGCTACAGGTCATAATGAATCTATTCGAGAACACCATGGATCTTGATCAGACTGCATGTAAATGCAGTCTGATCTGGATCCATGTTGTTCTCAAATGCATTGAAGCCTTTCTTGCTAGATCTCTCTCAAATATTGATTGATTATTCTTAAACAATAAGCTGCTTTGTATAATATAAGATTAGGTAATAAAACTAGAAGACCTGAAGGTCTTGAGTCGCTCCACAGGCCTGAGTTTCATGTAATATTTAATCCAAGATTAGATTAGTTTGTTCAATGCTTGTGTTTCATAGAGCAAAAAGAAAGTTACAAAACTTGATTGTTCAAAATGTTTGGTTCTTGAAGCAAAGAAAGTAAAACTATATGTTTGCCATTTGAGAAAGGGTAAAAGGAAATGGTAGAATATTCCAGCTTAGGATGATACTAGCAATTAAAATTTTCCATCTTCCAAACAGATCTGAATTAACAGACCATTGATTACTCCAAAATATATCATATTTCTAAAAATAGATTTTGAGCTAAAAATAGATTTTGGGAAATACCATATTCCAAAATTAATGCAAATGGCTGATGAAACCTGAATTTCTTGTCATATCAAGTCCAAGTTCTGACTAAATTTTTCAAAACTTGTTGCTCTTAAAGCAATTACAAAGTAACTAGAAAGCTGAAAACACATTCGTATGAGATCAATTGGTTACCAAGCTTTGTCTTTAATAGAGTGAGTTTGGGTGTTAGAGTGAGAAAAAAAAGTCACAATTAGCAATTTTGTCAAATTGAAAGGCATATAACTGAGAATGTAATATTCCTATCTAGCTAAGAATCACACTAAAGCAAGATCTTAACTTCACCTACATCTTGTTTAAGTTTTGACTTGATTGTTCAATATTTGTGGATGTAAAGAGTGTAAAATCAAAGTCGAAAACAGCAATTTTGTCAAATTCAAGGGCAGAAAATCATGATTTAAGATTCCTATGAAGCTGAAAATTACACACTTGCAAGATCTTATGGCCAGTAAGATTACATGAAAGTTTCGTGTTGATTGGTGGATATTTATGGTTGTTTGAGTAAAAATAAGGTCAAAAATGGTAATTTTGCAAATTTCAAGGGCACATAACTCAAGACATAATATTCAGATCAAGCTGAAAATTGCACTCAGCCAAGATCTTATCAGCACCAACATTCTGACCAAGTTTTGTCTTGATTGATAAATATTTGTAGTGGCTAGAGTGAAAACAAAGTCAAAACAGCCATTTTTTAATTCAAGGGCAGATAACTCCGGACTTTCTAGTTCAATCAGAATTAAATTTAGGAATCTGATAGAGGACCACCTAGGGATCATTCCTGTGAAGTTTGATAGAAATCCATCAAGGGGTTTGTGAGGAGAAGATTTTTAAAGAAAAAGTTGACGACCGGACGGACGGACGGACGCACGGACGGACGCACACACGACGGACACAGCGCCATGACAATAGCCCGCTGGCCTGAAGGCCAGTGGAGCTAAAAACAGAGTTCTGGAGAACTATTTCATCTCATATCTAACCCTTAACATAACGATCCAAAAACTTTCTGACCATTAAGTTGCATTCATATCTTTCTAGAACAACAGAATTATGAACAGGGTCCTTTTCCAAGAAATTGGAGACGAGAAAAAATGTGTTAATTTTGTGTTTCTTTGAACATTAAAGCGTAGAAAGTCAATTTCTTTTCAAAATTTTCTTCTTTCCTCTCACTGTTTTCCCAATAGATTTTACATCCCATTGAAAACAAGAGGACCATGATGGTCCTATATCGCTCACCTGAACCAAAATGATATGAGCAACACTTTTGTTCAATTCAATAAATATTTATGACTTTGAGACTCAAAACGAACTTATGGTCAATAACGATGTGAAAATCAAACTCATCCAAGATCTAATGGTATCCATCATTGTGTCCAAGTTTTGTCTTATTTGATAAATAATTGTAGATTCTGGAGTATAAACAAGGTGGAAAAAAGCCAAAAATGGCAATTTTGTCCAATTCAAGGGCACATAGCTCTGGACTTTTTGATCAGATCAGACTGAAAATCAAAGTCATCCCAGATCTTATGATCCCCAACATTGTGTCCAAGTTTTGTCTTGATTGATCAACAATTGTTGATTCTAGAGTATAAACAAGGTCGAAAACAGCCAAAAACGGCAATTTAATCAAATTCAAGGGCACATAACTCTCATCTTTCTGGTCAGATCAGACTGAAAATCAAACCCATCCAAAATCTTATGATCCCTAATATTGTGTCCAAGTTTTGTCTTGATTGATCAATAATTGTAGATTCTAGAGTGTAAATAAGGTCTAAAATAGCTGAAAATGACAATTTGGTTAAATTCAAGGGCAAGTAACTCTCAACTGTCTGATCAGATCAGACTGAAAATCAAAGTCCTTCGAGATCTCATGGTCCCCAACATTTTGTCCAAGTTTTGTCTTGATTGATCAATAATTGTAGATTCTAGAGTGTAAACAAGGTCGAAAACAGCCGAAAATGGCAATTTCGTCAAATTCAAGGGCACATAACTCTTGTCTTTCTGGTCAGATCAGACTGAAAACCGAATTCGTTCAAGATCTTATGCTCCCCAACATTGTGTCATTGTCATTGTAGATTCTAGAGTGTAAACAAGGTCAAAAACAGCCAAAAATGGCAATTTTGCCCAATTCAAGGGCGCATAACTCTCATCTTTCTGATTAAATCAGACTGAAATCCAAACTCATCTGAGATCTTGTAGTCTGCATCCTTATGTCCAAGTTTTGTCTTGATTGATCAATAATTGTAGATGCTAGAGTGTAAACAATGTCAAAACTAGGTATTTTTCGCATTCAAGGGCAGATAACTCCTGACTTTTTAAATCGATCTGACCCATAATCGAACTCATCCGAGATCTTATGGCCATACATGTTTTGACCAAGTTTGGTCAAGATTGGCTGATATTTGTAGATGCTAGAGTGTAAACACGAAATTGTGGACGGACAGACGGACGGACGGACAGACAGACTGGCGATGGACAAAAAGTGACCACAATAGCTCACCTTGAGCACTTTGTGCTCAGGTGAGCTAAAAATTACAACAGTTATCTCACATCCGATTCAAAAGCTTAGAGATCATACAGAGAGGGGCCAAGGTTTTAAATCTCAACTGAAAATTGGGGTAAAGCTGAGGATCAAACCAGGCCCCAGTTTCTCGAAAAAACTTAAGTACGTTCTCATGCTCAAATCTGAGCACCATGCTCAAATCGCACAAAATCCATGTGAACTTCAATCGAATACCCTTCAACGTTGGAGAGTACCCCTTTGAAGTTGAGCATGTTCTCATGAGAATATACTTACCAGTGCTTCTGAAATAAGTTGCCCGAGTTGTAAGTTTATCTGTACGGACAAGCAGATTTTGAAAGCTAGGTTGTCCGTGGACAAATGAAAAATCCGGTTATAATAAGAAGTGTTTTTCATCTTTTTCTCACAATTTTTTCATACAAAATAATTGTTGATTATAGTTAAATGTGCGAATTTTGTTGTAGACAATAGTTAGACAGTCATAATAGATATGCAACAAGAGCTTCGCAAAGCGGCGCATATACGCCCGAGAGGGGCTTGTCAGTAAAATTGGCCATTTTTTCGATTCAAGGGCAGTTAATTCAAACATGAAAAGTTATCAAAAGCTTTTGTTTGCACAACAAGACACCATAGAGATTCATTGTGGCTAGTTTGATTAAATTCTGGTTGAAACTATAGGAGTTGCAGACAGGAGAAAATGGACATTTTTGAGAAAATGGGCATTTTTTCTTAAATTCAAGGGCAGATAATTCAAGAACGAAAACAGTTATCTAAATTCCGTAAGCGGTGTGCACAACTAGACACCATGGAGATTCATTGTGGCAAGTTTGATCAAATTCTGATCAAAACTGTAGGAGGAGTTGCGCACACAAGAAAATGGGCATTTTTTTAATTCAAGGGCAGATAATTCAAGAACGAAAAGAGTTAATTAAATTCCGTAAGCAGGATGCACAACTAGACACCATGGAGATTCATTGTGGCAAGTTTGATCAAATTCCAATCAAAACTGTAGGAGGAGTTGTGCACACAAGAAATTGCTAACGGACGGACGGACAGACGGACAGACGGACAGACGGACGGACGGACAGACGGACGGACGGACGGACAGACGGACAGACAGACGAGCGGGGCCATAACATAATACGACCCTTCGGGCGTATAATAAACAATTATGAAGCTACATGTATTGAAAAGTATATGGTTTTGTACGGACAAGTTGATTTTTGATACAGACAAGTCAATTCTGGATCAACACTGGTCTTGTCTGTGGACAAGTAGATTTTCAAAATATGTCAGAAGCACTGCTTAAGTTTTTTCCAGAAACCTGGGCCAGCAGCCTCTGAGTAACAAGTCCATCACACTGTCTTCACAAAACCAGACTTTATCAGTCAGTGATCTTACAACCAGGTTTTGCTCTGGGAAATTAAGGGAGAGGGTTAACCCATTACCACATAATAATGACTCTTTGACTCCCACAAGAATATAGCTTTGGAAAACATTGTGGAAAATGAAGAAATTGCTTGTGACAAGCAATTTCTTCATTTCCCACAATGTTTTTATACCCAAAAGACCAAAAAGGTAAAATTTCATACTTTGAATTGTCGTCTGCAACGTCTTTGAATTTGGACTACCCTAAAATTCTGTTGTTTGGTAATGGGTTAAGTAACCTTCATGAAGAAATAGGAGAACTATAACAACCCTTCCCAAACTGCAAAATGTTAGACTCATTCTATTTGAGAGCTGCTGCAAACACAAAATTGGATACTGATTGAGATTCTGTGAACAATATAGCATGAAAAAATATTTAATCAAATGGAGAAAATGATATTCATCAACATTTTCTTCTTTTGTCTCAATGTTTTGAATTGTTTTCCCAAGCATATAATCTTAGTATTAGGGACAACAAAACCATAGGTTTTGTTCAGGAAAGGGTGTAGGAGCTCTCGAGAGGCAATTTTCCAGTTCTTTTACTCACAAAAAAAGATATTTTGGGGAGAGAGAAAAGGTCTATTGATTTCTACCATCTATTAATTACCTGATTTCGTCTGAAAATCCCGTATAGAGGGATAAAAACATGCAACAGTATTGGCACTTTGGGGATTGAGAATAGTCTATTATCAGCCATTTTCCGGAATCTAGATCTTAATACTTTCCCAAATATGACCTGATATTTCATTCACTGATGAAAAAGACTTTTAAGAAAGTAATTTTCCCAAATTCTAGTTCCTAATGCTTTCCCAAACATGACCTGGTTTTTAATTCTCTGATGAAAAAGACTTAACCCTTTCCCAAACAAGACCTAGCTGGTTTTGACGTCCCTAGAAGAAATGGCTTGGGAAAACATTGAAACAAAAGAAGAAACTGCTGATAACCAGCAGTTTCTCCTCTTGTCCCAATATTTTCTAAACAATATTTTACACAAATTCTATCTTGCATCATTTCTATTTTGTCATTTGTGACAGTTTTTTAAGTGGATCACCCTAAAATTTTGCCATTTGGGAAAGGGTTAAGAAAGGATTTCAAGCTCTTCTAAAAGAATTTTTTGAAAGTTTAACCTATTCCCATATAGTGGGTTAAAAACATGAAACAGTATTGAAACTTTGGGAATTGAGAATGGTCGATAATCAGCCATTTCTCTGATATACTGGTTATACTTTTCTTAACCTTTTCCCAAGTGGCAAAAAAATTGATTCTCCCATTTAAAAAGCTGCCATAGGCGAAAAACAGTTGATGAGAAAAATAGAATTTGTCTCCAATACAGCTCAGTATATAGAGGCAGAAGGAGTAAGTGCTGGTATTCACCAATCAAACTAATTCAGAGCACATTTTGAAAATTACACAAATATCCATCTGAGGCGAAATTCATTAACTACTCTTATTCTAAGTTTACCTTTAAAATTTCGCAACAATCCATCAAATTGGCCGAGACATATGTCTTGTCCAATCAGATTGCTTGTAACATAATTTGGATTTAGACAATCAATATAGAATTTGTTGGCAAATATAGCCCCTGATTGGCTAAGAATTTGGCATACACAAGCCTCCTCATGTCTTCAAAACATTTTAGGCATATTTAGAAAACAGGGAAACCAGAACCATCTTGGCATGTTTTACGTGCAAACACGGAATGAATCAATCAGAGAAAAAATGACAACTAATCATTAATTTGTGAATACAATAGCCAATTAATCATACTTGAGGTTTTCTCTCTCTCCCAAGGCTATCTGTTTTGTTTTCCAAAGTGAGGCATTTATAGAGTTTAACCCTTTCTCAAATGTATATAATTTAGATTATTCTTCTTTGAAAGGTGTTGAAGATGATAATGATGGAAAAGGAGAAAATGTTGGCATTCTTTTCCTTCAAGTGTTTGTAAACCTACAGTGTTAACCCTCTCCCAAACAAGACCTGGTTTTGACATCTTTATCAGAAAAGGTTTGTGAAAACATTGAGACAAAATAAGAAACTGCTGATAACCAGCAGTTTCTCCTTTTGTCTCAATATTTTCTGAGTTATAATGTGTAAAATTATACTATTATGCACTTCCGTTGAGTTGTCTGCAATATATTTCAAATTGAAATAGTCCAAAATTTTGCCCTAGGAGTTAAGGACATCAAAACCAGGTTGACATTGGGAAAGACTGGAAATTCTGAAATTTGAATTTCCTCTAAATGCCATATCGTTGCTTTTCTTCGAAAACCTTGTAACTGCAGCTTGTTTTAAGCTGCAGTTACCAGGTTTTCGAAGAAAAGCAGCGATATCCTAGTATGTCTTACCTTTTCCATCAAGTTTCACAAAATCTCAAGTGTTGTCTTTGAACTGCTTTACGTCAGTCTCAATGGCGCTCGTAGTCGGCCATTTTGAATGAGGCACCATGGGTAAACAGATTCAAATTTCTCAAGATGGCTGAATCCTTGGCTGTGTCAAATAGTTCTCCAGCTCTGAAAGTATAAAAGAATATTTCACATGACTTGGATGAATTTACAAATATACCCTTATACATGAAATTAGAGCTGGTTAATTGGACGTCTATCGGACGTCCAATTCTTATAACCGCTTTTCGACAGTCGAAATGGGTTTTCATTACCATAAAACCCTTCTCAGACTCAATTGCCAGTTGACCAAAATTCAAAATAGATTTTGAGACCATACAGGAAAACTGTCGTATCTTTTCCTGCTTTCTATGTGTTCTCTAACAAACACTATAAGATTCATTGGCCGATTCAATTCATGCCACGTCTTAATCAACTTTACGATCTTTTTTCGATTTAACAATTTTGTTGTAGTGATTTGACTTTCGTAATATTGTGTAAAGGGTAATATCTTTAGAAAGCGATACATGCATACACTATATTAATAAAGTAAACAAACGCCCTATATCATCATCAGCAGCGATATCTCAAACGGGAAAGGATTAGCCTCGCAACCTTTTTTCAGTATGAAATTTGGAACACCGTTGGTTCAAAACCAGTTCGGATTATTTTTTCTGTATAACGTTTGTTAAAACGTTTGTTTTTCTAATCTTGATGTGTTTACTGAAAGCAGACATTTTAGGATGATTACTCAATTTAATGCACGTATTGTGTATGATAAATTCTTTTTCTTTAATTATTGTTGTTTATGTCTTTGATATATTTAAAGAAATGGGGTTTCCACGAGGCGTATTTTGGAAACAGGGTTTTAAAATTGATTATCGGGGAGTGAGTTCATTTCGCAACTCGGGTTCGACTTGATGACAAATCGGGGTTCCATCTGAACAGCCTCAGATGAGACGCTACTGATATCCACCTATTCAGAGAAAAAAGTTGCTCTTACGAGTTCTATTTTTTTCTCCAGCTTTTGTATCGCTGATATTCGACAGTATCATGACCTATTTACATACTGATCAATGATCATGACAATAATGATTTTTACTAGTATAAGATCGAGTGACAGCGATCTGTATTTATTGCGTTTTAGTGACCCGTTTACATATATTGCACTAAGAAGATGAAGCAATGGATCTGCAAGAGTGACGATGGTACCTGGATGATCTGGTGAATATTATGTGTACAGATAGGGACATTGCTATTCTCAAATATTCGTTGATAATGATATGAAGATTTAAATTGCGTATTGTACTCCACTGCCATTTTCCCGACGGCACGTTCCCAATATCTTCTTTGTATGCACATCTGTAGATGTAAGGATGCTGCGGTAGTACTGGTATGAGGAATCCATGGTTAGGTGCTCCAATTCATCTCGTATTTTGTTTCAGGAAAAGTATGTATTGAATTTGATTCTTTGTAACCGCAACCAGGGAAAACTGATGCCGTTTTTTTTAACTTTAATACTTTGAACACGAACAAAAATCAAAGTGCTTGGAGCATTATATTTAGACGTCTCTGATTGATTGAGCGGAATTCTATGTAAATGATCGGCGTTTCATTACTTTATTTCGTTGAATTTGTGTTTAGATCGATTCTAAATCACGTCGGTACTTTTTTTCCCTAACGATGGTGGAGATAAAAGTCGAAAGAAAGATGATAAAAAAGAACAATGTCTAAGTAGAATTCGAACCTAGGGCCTTCCAGATATAGACATGTGTAAAAAGTACAAGGTAAGTGCTCTGCCAAGTGAGCTATCGCGGCTTTCATTTATGTAGCGCATTGGCTTACATTTTGAATAAATTGATTTGTATCGTCCTTTATAAAATAAACGAAAGGTGTAACTGACGACAATACTCATAGTTAAACCGAAACAAGAAGACAAAGTTGCTAATCACGCGGCCTTAATTGAATTTGGTAATCAAATTAATAATGATTATTCATAGAGACAAATCAGTTGTCTTGAAACGGCAATCAAATCAATTTGCAGCCTGAGAGGGGTTTCTGGTAATAAAGCCGATTCCGTATGTCCGAAACCGATCTTATAGAATTAAACACAGAAGAATGAATATTTAAAATATCTTTCGTTCATGTACAACCCCGCTTAATCAATCAGAGACGTCCAATTACAGTGCTCTCAGCACTTTGATTTTGATATTAGCACTTGTTTCTAGAAAAATTCTTTGCGAGACACTATATGGGATGAAAGAAAATGCAAGCTTGTAACAATTGATTAATGGCAATACATTTTGTGCTAAAATAGACTCATGACTGAGTTTACCTTGACGTTTTGATAAAACGTTGGTGTTGTTATAAAATCTCGTAAATACGGCTTGAATCAAGCCGTAGTTACGAGATCTTATATCAACAACCATGAAATACATTTTGTTTGTGCGAAATTATGTCACTGTTTACTTGTTAAAATTGTTCCAAACTGTGCCATATAAACTTTCAGTACTTTTAGTCCTTTTATTTATGGCAAAAGAACAAGATGTGTTTGTGATACACCAATGCCCCTGAAATGGACATTTTTCTAAAATGTTAAGTTTTCGTAGAGTAAAGGGTTGATATTGGTTAACAGATGACCTTGAGGAAGGCCAAATTGCAAGGAACAGATAGATATCATTGAAAGGAAGTTGCATACCAAATTTGAGCTTTGTATGTCAAATACTGTTGAAGAAAAGGCAAAATTATTAAGTTTTCGCAAAGACAGACAGAAAGACAGACAGACAGACAGACACGAGTAAAACAATTATATGCCCCTGATCTCTCGATACGGGGGCATAAAAAGCACAAGACATAAAAGTTATTGATACAATTAAGGGTTTTGGATTCCAAATATAGCCACAGTTATTAAGCCTGCAATACTGTGACCTTATTGTCTGAGATATTTCATCTTTAATCCTTTCTCAAATAACTTCACTTTCTATTATGTCGTTTTTACGTTTAGTTCTTTCAGTCCTTTGATTTACTGCCACATGAAAAAGCAGAGACAATCTTGAGGATTATTGATGGAAGCTTTTGGATTCCAAATATAGCCAGGGTTATTAAGTCTTCAATCTTGTGACCGCATTGTCTGAGGTATTTTTAGATTACTTAACTTTTTTCTTGACAAGTGAGACAAATTACCTTGAAGAAATGCAGGCCTGGGGACGTTGATACAATTTAGAACATCGGAAAATTGACAATCAGTCCATTACAATAAAAAAATTCAATATCAGCTCAGACTTACTACACGGTGGGTAACCCACGTGACTTTTGGGAAGTGTTCACATTGAAAAATCGTCCGCTTCAAGGTATGTTTTGTTTAGTTTCTCAATTTATACTCTACGGATTGTGGTAACATAAAGTGAACCGAACGCGCAATTGAGTGGGCCATTCCCGGTTGTAACTCACTCTGCTCACAATCCAGTGAATTCTTCAAACATTCAAGCGAAAGTTTTTTTCGGTACAAAACGAAAGTAGGAAGAGTTCGCGTGCACCGAAAAAACTTTCGCTCGAATGTTTGAAGAAACCATGGGATTCGGAGCAGAGTGAGTTACAAACAGGAATGGCCCTATCAAATGCGTGTAAGGTGCACTTTATCTCGTCAAAATCTGTAGCCTATAAGCTGAGAAATCAAAGAAAACATACCTTGAAGTGGGCGATTTTTTTGGTGTGAACGCTTCCCAAAAGTGTGTGTGTTACCCAAGTTTACAATTCCCAGACAGTCCATTTTAACCCATTACCACACAGTGACTCTTTGACTCATCACTAGAAAGTGGTTTTGGAAAACATTGTGGAAAACGAAGAAATTCTTGTGACAAGCATTTTCTTCATTTTCCACAATGTTTTCTACTTAGATCAACAAATTTTAAATTTCATTCACTTGAAATTGTTGTCTGCAACATCTTTGAATTTAGCCTAGTCGTCTGGTAATGGGTTCACAGGTCTTGTATGGTGTAACAATTTGTAAACCTGGCCCCAGTTTCTCGAAAAAACTTAAGTATGTTCTCAGACTCAAATCTGAGCACCATACTTAAAGTACATGAAATCCATGTGAACTTCAATCGAATACCCTTCAACGTTGGAGAGTATTCCATTGAAGTTGAGCATGTACTCATGAGTATGTACTTAAGTTTTTTTTCGAGATACCAGGGCCTGGTGCTTCTTAGAGCCTTTTTAGTCATAAAAATGGGATCCCCTAAACTAGAATTAACATCAAATATGTAACTAAGTATGATAATACGATATTGCAGCATTAGCTAGTGGCAAAGATACAAAGACTATTGATTGTCATTATTGAGGTCTTTTTTTTCTAGCCAAAAAGATATCAATGTACTGAACTTGATATGGTCATTTGGCAAGAACCTGACAAAAGCATTGCAATATGAAACTGATCTAATAAAGTATTCACGGCGGTGAATCACTTGACGAAACATTTTCGATGATTTTCAATAACTCTGCTAATACATGACCAATTTGGAAAAATTCTGGAGCTGATGACATGGAAAAACGCTACCAATTTGCTGGGTTTTGACATGCTTTTGAGTCCTTTTGATGACTTGAGAAAACATAGAGAGAAAATGCTGATAATCTTCATTCTCTCCAATTGCCCCAATATCTTTATGGTATGTATGCAACTTCCACTTTAGAAGCACCTCACCCCAGATTCCTGGTATTTCTCTGATCAATATCCACTTAAGCTTATGATCGGACAATTTTGACAAGTCCAATGTTTTGTCGTTTGTGTACAGGTTAATGAGGTAAAAAGCAACCTGTGTGATAATAAGGCCTAATGAGAAAATCATTCATAGCCTGTTTGTACTGGAATCAATATATCCAATTATGTCTGTTTATAGCAATAAAATATGGAACTAGAAACTGGGTCACAAAAGGTACTAGACATAGAACTGATCTAAGATTGGGCAAAAAGAGACCTTATGCATACCTCCAGAGGTGTGTGTGTGTTTGGACCCCCACCCCCTTTGAATTAGGCAAACATTAGGGGTCAAAATGAATTTATATGAATTTTTCATTGACCAATGAAATCCCGCCAAGGCCTTTGATTAGACGAGATTCACTATCCTTAAAACAGCACAATTGTTTCATAGTAAACCCAAGTAAACAATGAGTGATGGAAAGAAAGTAGGAAAGGGTACATGGCACGATTATCAGCTAAAACGAGTTAAGTTGCACAATTACGAGAAATACCTGTCCCATGGATCTAAGAAGCTATGTTTGTACAATTATATTGATATATCATCTTTAACATAATGTCATAGGAGTGGTAAAATAGAAATGATAACAAAACCCCATATATCTGATGAAATATGTGAGAATAATGTCTTGATAAGTCGGAAAATGGGTAAAAAACAGCTGTCCCACCTCGGGGGTGGTCCAGTTCATCGCTTTTGTACGGAGAGTACATATATAATACATATACAGTATACCTAGTATCCCAACCAGTAGCTTTTCCAAATTGTTTTTAGTGGTGAAATAAAGAAATTTAAGATAAATGCATTTTTTGCGAACAATTAAGCATATGTCCCATGGTCTGGTGTGAATTACGTTATTTAGTTTTACACACATCCTAAAACGAAACCATGTTTTGAATACATGATATTAAATATCATTTATAAATAGTCAACAGCATGTACAAACACATTGTAGTACTCTTGAAGGTAGCATTAGATTGTAGTAAGTCACACTTTGCCATGAAGGAAGCTACCCCGCTCAAGGAGCATTAAATGTGAATAACGTTAATGCTCTTTAAAATTTCACACAATCAACGCTTAAGTTAAATACATAGTTGGACATGTACCTACACATGTGTAGATTACATAAACCAAGAAGAAAATTTCTCTTTAGAATCATTACCTGTGGAATTTTATTGTATGTTCCAAATGGTGAATTACGTGTCTGTGAATTACATTACGTCATTTTACGTTCCTTATAATATTTTATTCATTAAATGTCGCATAATTAGAAACACATGGGTCATGTTTTAAAATCTTTATTACATTCAAGTAGTTAATTGATAGTAAAACCGAAATATGTCAATGAGAAAAATCTAAGACCCAAACTATAGTGGGACATTTTTCGTTCGTAATTGTGCAACTTAACTCGTTTTAGCTGTTAAATCATACCTGCTCCAGAACACAGAAAAATGGTACTATCACGATAATGTAAGATAACTGATTGTACAACTGATTTTGTCAGCTGCATTCTAAAACATCAAATATTCAATTTAAATCATTTAACACAATCTTATTTTTAATAGCAATGCATTTCTTATGTTTATACAGGTGCAATTGACGTAAGGCAATTATCATCAAACTGTGCTGCAAATTCAAGCATTTCAGACAAGATACCGTAATACAAATGAAAGCATTCCATTTAACTTTCCTGAATGGCTCGAATGTAGACAGATGTAATTCAAAAGCTGGTGTAAACGACAAGAATTTGTCGATGAGATAGAATTTGCAAACACAATTGTACAGAAAATATTGAGGCAAAAGGAGAAAATGCTGATTAACAGCATTTTCTTCTTTTGCCACAATGTTTTCAATGCCTTTTCTGTTATGGATATCTAAAACAGGTCTTGTTTGGAAGTCATTTAATTTCTTAAATTATCGAGCAATCCACAAGTACTATAGATCTATGCATTGTTAGCAGCCACAGACACTAAACATGTCGAACAGTAAAACCAGGGCTTGTCTGGAAAAGGGTTGACCAGATTTTTCAAAGATTTCAAGATTTCATTACTTTTGGCCAATTAAAGGCATCAGAGTTGACTAGAACAAAATACAATGTATTACAACAATAGCTGTAAGAAGTACAATTTGCAAAAACAAGAAAAATACCCTAAATTCATTAACCTGATAACAAAGAGCAAGAGCAGTCTTTTTTCAAGTGCAACATTACTGTTGTAAAGCAATTATCAAACTGTGCAACAACTCAAAGATTTTCTCCTTAGATAACTAAAGGTATTCCAATCTTAAGGTATTCCAACCATAATTAGATACCAAACACTTTATGTACTTTCGTCCATCATGGCAATGGAATCGATGACATCATCCTGGATTTTTCAAATCTTTATAATCTCGTCAATTTTCCATGTCACAGATAAAGACAAAACTGCAGGCGAAATTGCACAAAGAATTTGGTATCTGACGATGGATGGAATATTATGTTGCTGCTTTTCAGCAAAAACCTGGTAACTGCAGCTTGAAACAAGCTGCAGTTACGAGGTTTTTGTTGAAAAGATACGATTTTAAACTAAAGCTGTTGAAAAGTAGACATGTCTGAACAAACTTGTTATCTCTTTAGTAGCTCTCGAAACATGTGCAAGCTCTTAGATTTCCTTGGAAGGTTGAACTAGGCTGTAAATTTCAAATTAGAACCCATGCAGGGATTTTACAGAATTCAGTGGCAGAATTTCCATTAATCAGCAGCTAATTCTGTAACAAAAGCTGCAGGAACTCAGATAAGGCTTTAGAGGGGAAAAATAGCTGGAATATTCTTATTTTTATTAATTTTCAACTCAATTTACCTTTTGTGGCATTTCATAAATGGCATCTTTAGGACTGTCCCAATTTGATTTGATTTTTTGGGGTTTTACGCCGTTTTCAACTTCTATGGTCATATCGCGGCGGCTGGAGCACCTAACCTTGGGTTCCTCCTATTTCTCGCACCACCACAACCACAAAATCCAAACCGAGCCTCCAGCTGCTCTCTCACATAGATGATTCACACCCATTGGTGAGAGACAAATGACTTCTGTCAAATGTCAGAATGGATACTGGCCAAGCCAGGGGAGTCCCAATTTGAAAGGTGCTGAACATGATACAATGGCAGACAGTTAAAAGATGAAATTTGTGAACAATGTAGCAAAGAAAACATCGGGGCAAAAGGAGCGATTGCTGATCATCAGTATTTTCCTTTTTTGATTCAATGTATTTCCAAACCTTCTTGATAAGGAACAAACATCAAAACCAGGTATTGTTTGGGAGAAGGTTAATAGATTTATAGACCCCACAGACAAATTTATCCAAAACAAAACCTCTTGCAAGACTATAACAAATCGCATAGGTGGTCTGGAAAACTAAATGTTTGTGTTATAAATTTGTCAATATAGCCAATTCTCTAAAGTTCTCTACAAAATTTTTGAAAGGTCCAATTTCAGTGTTTTATCTATTTTAATTTTGGGGGAAGGGGGTCAGGGCCCATAGGTGGAGGAAATATGCGCCTGAATGCCAAAATGGGGAAATTTTAATACTAGCTTATACTCTAATATACAGTGATAGAAATGCATTTAACTTGCTTCAGTATATCATAATCGGACATTCAAACAACTATTTGAACTGTTAGAGATGCCTAGAATCTAAATATGATTTGGATTTGTCTTTGCAAAGGAGAAAACTAGTCCCAGGAGGGGAAAATTGACCTGAAATGGGGGAAAAAAGTATATTCCACAGAGAGGAGGAAGGGTCCCAATAACGACCGTTTTTTTTTTAGAAAAAAAAAAAATTCACTGAATTTCAAAGATGACTTGCAATAGACAAAATTGGTCTTATGCTTGTATGTATAGAATTCACGAATATTAACATGGAAAGTATTGAAAGATGTTGAGTTTCGGCATTTTCTTATTTTCTCTCAATGTTTTTCGAAGCCAATGTAAATGGTGATGTCAAAACTAAGACTTGTTTTGGGAAAGGATTAATCCAGGGATGAAGCACCAAGGCACAAATATTTCCTTTACATCAACCCTTTCCCATAGAAGACCTGGTTTTGACTTTAAGCTTATAGAAAAGGCATGGGAAAACTAGAACTGTTGCAAAGCGGACAATTACCCCCCAGAAGGGCCTTGTCACTGAAAAAGTGCTATCAGTCAAAAGCTTCTTGACTTAGAGCATTGGGCACCTCCCTGGGTCATGGGCAACAACTGTGTAAAGTTTCATGATCCTAGGTCAAACGGTTCTCGAGTTAGAAAACAGGAACGAAATCATAAATTTTGACTACCCCCCCCCCCCCCCTTTAAAAGTTCAAAGTGGCATAACTCTGAAACCAATGACTGGATCAAGATGAAAATTACAGGTGCACAACTTCATATAATAGGAAACATCCTGATAAAAATTTGAGAAAAATTGGTCAAAAGCTGTGGGAGGAGAAGAGGACACAATATTATGTCCACGGACAGACGGATGGATGGACAGACAACCTGATTCCAGTATAATCCCCCCCCCCCTTACTTCTTTGTGGGGGTATAATAATTGGAGCAGTTTCTCCTTTTGTCTCAATATTTTCCATGCTACATTGTACACAAATTTTATCTTAATCAACATCAGTTTTGTCTTCTGCAGCAGCTTTAAAATGGGACTGCCCTAAATTTTTGTCATTTGGAAGAGGGTTAAATCTGCAATCAATAATTCATCAATAAAATTTCTTCATGTTGGTGCACCTAACCATGTGTATATGAAAACATTGTAATAAAAGAAAAGAAGGTCTGACACAGGTTTTATTATCAAGTTCTGGGGTGGTTTTTCCAAAACAACAAAATTTTAGATTTATTGGTCAGCTAACTTGAAAGCTGCCATAGTTGACAAAATGGCTGCTTAACGACAATAGGATTTTTTTATGTAAAAGTGTAAGAAGATGAAATCCTTGTAATCAATCAGCATTTTTTTACTCAATATTTTCCAAAACTTTTTCTATCAGGATGTCAAAACCAGAGCATGATCAGGAAAAGGTTTCAAATAATTGCATACAATCCACCAGGGTATTAAGCAATTTCCCCCATCATAAATGCATCAACATTTATCAAGAAGATGAATCTAAAAGATAGAAATTCTATAAAATTTTTAAAACTGCAGGAAAAGTCTATTAAATCATTTTTGATTTCTCTACATTTCCAAAAGCAAAGTTTTAATAATTATACTTGACACTAACAGACAGTGCATTAAAAAATTAATGTCATGTTGTATTTTGGAGGAAGCTAGTCCCAACTAGAATCATGGAATGTTGTTTAACAAAGATTTATCATTTTTCCACACAAAACATAGTTTTGAAGTTCTCAAAGAAAATGCTTGTCAGTTGGAAAAACATTAAGAGCAATTCTCTGTAACCACCAGAAAATCGTGGCCACGCATAGTCACAGATTTTATCCAAACCTTATTTTTTGAATAGAGGGCCAAAAACCATACATTGAAAGTGCACTTCGTTTTTAGAATTTTTTCTTCGTTTCCATGGAAACTTTGCCCAAAGTTCCAAAAATTGAAAATTCTTAGATAACGCATACCATCTCAAAAGAATGACTGATGTTTAAGTTACTTTTGCAGAAAATCTATATTGTTTGTAATGTATATTTAGGGTATTGAATTGCCTTTTTTCTGCATGTGTTGATTTCCTTTTATGGTCTATCAAAAGAATTATATAATTATTTAAAAGTCTAAATTAGTGCCACAAAAGTTGGTTATAGGGGTCCTGTTAATGCTTCGTTAGTAAAAAACGCAGGCAAATTTAAGAAATGTAATACATTGTATTTCAAATTAGGGACATTGCTGGTTCCAAAAAGGAAAAAATCTCGGTGGGCAATCCAGAAACGTCCGTGTGAGGGTTCATTGAAATCCACCAATGTGAGCAATTTTGCTTCCCCCCTCTTGAAAATCCGGTCCTATTCAGTTTTTTATACCAAACCATACCAGTAAACAACAACAACTGTCATGGCCGCCACCATGCATTTGCACCAGTTTGTGAAAGTGAAAATAATGATTTTGCCCCATATTGAATGCTTTAGGGCCCAGAGAACAAGAACCTCGATATGATTCAACCAAATAAAGGTTTGTGTACATTTTCTTTCATTGAAAAACTTGCTGTAGCCAGTGTACTCTTACTGGTTTCAGACAAAACTCGGCTCATCTGTAAAATGTCTTTATTTATCTGTTTAACCTATAAATCTGGTACTTTTTGCCTAATACTTTCACATAAGGAATTCTAGTCCATGTCTTGTTAACCATGTAAATCAATTTCCATAACATTTTCTTACTTGCTTTACAGTTTTGTAGATTTGTTTATCTCAAATTGTAAACAAACATTTTTTTTCTCCATGTGGGCTTTCATTTTAACATGGTTTACTTAAACAAAAGCATGCATAGAATCGTAGGTATGTTCAGTGCCAGATCCATGATTCCTACGAGGGGGTTCAAATATACAGCTAAGGGGGATTCGTTCTCCTGTGTTTACACAAATTTGACCGAATTTCTGCATGAAAATGAAATAATCAGGCCACAGAGGGGGGTTTGTTCGAACCCCCCGAACCCCCTCTGGATCCGCAACTGTATGTTTAACATTTCTGCCTACTGGTACTTCCAATGTTTATCTAAATCAAATTCTACAATCAAATTTCTAAAACCATTTCTCATTGATCTATTTTTTTTAACCATGAAAATTGTTTTTGTTCTATTTTTATTCCATTTCCAATAACCATGACATCATCAAACCATGACATCATCAAAAATGATATGACATCATCAGTATAAGAAAAATCTAATCATGTGATACCAAATTTGTCACATGATATTTTTCCATTGTTTATTTTTAGAATGATTGAGAGGGGAAATAACCTAAACATTACATTTTGCTAAGGTGGATGAACAATTATGTCCCATGACTCAACATTGCAAAGCCAATCTAGGATTTTTTTCCTGGGGGGGGGGGGGGGGGGAGAGAGAATTCAGACATATTGTTTATATGTTATCTATCGTTAGTTCGTTGATACTGACAAATGAAAATATCCCAAAACCTGCTTATATTGTCTTGACTAGGACAACTTTGTACTTAGAAAATTGCAAAAATCGACATACGAGGTTTTGCATTTACACTGATGATATATATAATAATATTACACAAATATAGACAAACTCAGCTGTTTCAAAAAAAATTTCAGAGCCCAGTAGAAAATAATATTTTAACAATGGGATAATTGTTTTGAAATATATCAATCATTTTACTGGACACATCAATCATTAAAGTATAGTTCTATAATGAATTTAAACACTGATAAATTTCAATTCAATTGCAGAGAAATGTGACCTATCTAGCTTAACCCTTTCCCAAACAAGACCTGGTTTTGACGTCCCTAATAGAAAAGGTTTGAGAAAATATTGAAACAAAAGAAGAAACTGCTTATAACCAGCAGTTTCTCCTTTTGTCTCAATATTTTCTGTGCCATATGTTACACAAATACCATCTTTAATAACATCCATTTTGTCATTTGTGGCAGATTTTGAAGAGAATCACCCTAAAATTTTGCCATTTGGGAAAGGGTTAAAGGGACCATTTAGGAAGCTGTCATTATTGTCTTACTCTAAATTGTCACATCAGTTTTCAAAATGTCACATTTGATTTTCTAAGAGGATGGGATGTTGTCCTGTTGGAAATGAAACTTTCCCAATCACTAATAATGAATTTATACACTGGTAAATTTCAGAAATGTAGACAAATATGACCTGTCAAGCTAAAAGGGACCATTTGGGAAGTTGTCATCATTGTCACCAATCATCATCATATAATCATCCAATTAATACATAGGGCCTGAATTCATTGCTGGAATGTCGAAAAGCCTGTAATATCTTGTAACTATCTGGTAAGTGGAAATAGTCTTATAAATGTTGCCCAAACTTTGTACAATTAAAGACAAAATACTATAAATGATACAAAAAATAGTCTTCAACAGCATGAGAGTTAAAATGGCCATACATTTAATTTTTGTTTGCAGATTTCGTCATAATTTCTGCAGGCTTTTGCACCGATAAAAAAAACTGTGTAAAATTATAGTTTATTATATAATTGTATATCGTTGCTTTTCTTCGCAAGCTGCGTATCTTCAGATTAAAACAAGCTGCAGATACGAGGTTTTCAAAGAAAGGGGACGATAAAGATTTTATACAAAATTTCCTTCATTTTTCCTTTTTTAGGCACATATTCACGAAGGCCAAACCTTCATGATTAAGTAGCTGAAATGATGAACATCAAGATTATTCCTTTCCCAAATAAACTCTGGTTTTAACATTCCTAACAGAAATAAATCTGGAGAAAACATAAATTCAAATGTAAAGTTCTGACTGCTTGAGAAACCATTGATACTAAAGAAGAATGCTGCCGATAACCAGCATTTCCTCATTTTATCTCAATATTTTCTTTGCTATTAGTATTATATAGTCCACAATTTTTATTGCTGTCAACATCCATTTTGTCATCTACAGTGCCCTTCAAGTAAGATCTACCTAGAGTTTTGTCATTTGTGAATTGGTATTTTTTTTCAATCACAATAAAAACTAGATAGTGCAGTAGAACATGGTTGAACATGGATTTTTCTCTTTTAATTTCAGATGGTTGAGAGGAAATATTGACTGCATCTAAAACAAGAGATGTTTGTAAAACATATATGCCCCCTCAAGGGCCTACATTTGATGTAGGTCAAAGTCCAAGGTCAAGTTAACATTAAGGTCCAAAGTCATGGTCAAATATGAAAGGTCTTGGTAGGAGGTGTTTATGTGTGAAATATTAAAGCTGTATATGTAAAAGTAAAATGAAACATAGGCCAGGTTAAAGTTTTTAAAAGTAGGCAAAATGCCAAGGTCAAGGTCATGGTCAAATGTAAAAGGTCTTGGTTGGAGGTGTCCATGTGTGAAATATCAAGGCTGTAGGTGTAAAAGGACATGATATATATGCCTGGTTTCAGTCTTTTTAAAAGTAGGTCAAACTCCAAGGTCAAGGTTGCAATATTCAAGGTCATGGTCAAATGTGAAAGGTCTTGGTAGGAGGTGTCTATGTGTGAAATATCAAGGCTGTAGGTGTAATAGGACATAAGATAAAGGCTAGGTTAGATATTTCTAAAAGTAGGTCAAACTCCAAGGTCAAGGTCCAAGGTCATGGTCAAAGTGAAATATCTGGGTTGGAAGTGACCATGTGTGAAATATCAAGGCTGTACATGTAAAATGACATGAAATATAGGCAAGGTTAATGTATTAGAAAAGTAGGTCAAACACCAAGGTCAAGGTCACAAGGTCCAAGGTCATGGTCAAATGTGAAAGGTCTTGGTCGTAGGTGTCCATGTGTCAAATATCAAGGCTGTATGTTTAAAAGGACATGATATATCGGCTAGGTTAAAGTTTTTTCTAAAGTAGGTCAAAGTCCAAGGTCAAGGTCACAAGGTCCAAGGTCATGGTCAAATGTGAAAGGTCTTGGTAAGATGTGTCCATGTGTGAAATACAAGGGCTGTATGTGTAATAGCACATAAGATATAGGCCCAGTTTATTTTTTTTAAAAGTAGGTCAAACTCCAAGGTCAAGGCCACATGGTCCAAGATCATAGTCGTATGTGATAGGTCTAAGTCGGAGGTTTCCATGTGTAAAGTATCAAGGCTGTATGTGTAAATGGACATGATATATCGACCAGGTTAAAGTTTTTTTAAAAGTAGGTCAAACTCCAAGGTCAAGGTCACAAAGTCCAAGGTCATGGTCAATTGTGAAAGGTCTTGGTAAGATGTGTCCATGTGTGAAATATCAAGGCTGTATTTGTAAAAGGTCATGAGATATATGCCAGGTTTAATTTTTTTAAAGTAGGTCAAACTCCAAGGTCAAGGTCACAAGGTCCAAGGTCATGGTTAAATGTGAACGATGTTGATAGGAGGTATCTATGTGTGAGATATCAAGGCTGTATGTGTAAAAGGACACGAGATAAAGGCAAGGTTAAGAATTAAGTGTAAAAATCAACAAAGGGCAATAACTCCAAGAATTTGATTGGCAGAGTTACGGTTCTTGTGCACTGCACCTCTCCATAATGAAATCTATTCACCTGTAAAGTTTCATGATTCTACCTTACATATTTTTTGAGTTGTGCTCCGGACAAGAATCAAGTTATAAAATCAACAAAGGGCAATAACTCACAAAAGTTGATCGGCAGAGTTACGGTTCTTGTGCACTGCACCTCTCCATAATGAGATCTATCCACCTGTAAAGTTTCATGATTCTACCTTACATACTTTTTGAGTTATGCACCAGACAATAATCAAGTTTGAAAATCAACAAAGGGCAATAACCCAAAAAATATGATCATCAGAGTTACGGTTCTTGTGCACTGCACCTCTCCATAATGATATCTATCCACCTGTAAAGTTTCATGATTGTACCTTACATACTTTTTGAGTTATGCTCCGGACAAGAATCAAGTTATAAAATCAACAAAGGGCAATAACTCAAAAAAATTGATCAGCAGAGTTACAGTTCTTGTGCACTGCACCTCTCCATAATGATATCTATCCACCTGTAAAGTTTCATGATTGTACCTTACATACTTTTTGAGTTATGCTCCGGACAAGAATCAATTTATAAAATCAACAAAGGGCAATAACTCAAAAAATTTGATCGGCAGAGTTACAGTTCTTGTGCACTGCACCTCTCCATAATGAGATCTATCCACCTATGAAGTTTCATGACTCTACCTTTAATACTTTTCGAGATATGCTCCGGACAAGGTTTGGTCTACGGACAGACCGACCGACCGACCGACCGACCGACCGACCGACCGACCGACCTTCCGACCGACCGACCGACCGACCGACCGACCGACCGACACTTGCAAAACAATATACCCCCATTTTCTTCGAAAGGGGGCATAATGATAAGTTGGGAAAAAGTACTACAGGTAAATAAACTGGTTTGAATTTCAGGATTGTATACCTCACGATAAATGACCTGGCAGAGCATCCAAGCCCATTGGCTAGGGCTGCTCTGTCAGTTCAATTATCGTCAGCTATACTTTCTTTCACAAATGAATAATGATAAGTTATATGCATCCACTTGCAGCATATTGCAGTGCACTAATAACCCTTACCCAGACAAGACCTGGTTTAGACATCCCTATAAGAAAAGGCTTGAGAAAACATGGAGGCAAAAGAAGAAAATGTAGATGATCAGCATTTTCTCCATATGCCTCAATATCTTCTGTTATATTATACACAAATTGCTTCTTTGAGGACATCCATTTACAATGTAGTCATCTTAAGCAGCTTTCAAAAAGAACGGCCCTACAATTTTGTTGTTTGGGAAAGTGTTAACTCAAACTTTCCGAATTCCATACTTTCCCCCTGCTTGTAAGCCTTTCTCAAACAAGACCTCTATGGTTTGGCAGCCCTGATATAGAAAACATTGAGAAAAAAGAAACTTATGATAAACCACATTTTTTGTTTTACCTCAATATTCTATGCGCTATAAATCATAATGATGAAACATTCACTTTCATATAGATAATTTACAATACTACACTTTTGTTTTATGCAGATTCTTTTAAAAAGGATCAGTACAGTTTTCTGTTTGAGAAAGGATAAAGAATGACAATATTGTAGGGTTCAACCTTTTAATTATTAAAACATAATTTTAAAATTTCTTCTTATTTGGATTTGCAACCCTTTCCCAAACAACATTTTTTGGGTGATCCAATTAGCTGCTGTAAATGACAAAAATTGAGGTTGAGTAGAAAAGGATTTGTGTAAAATATAGCATTGAAAGTATTCATGAAAAAGGAGAATATGTTAATTATCATCATTTTGTTCTTTTGTCTCAATGTATTCCCATGCCTTTTTGATTAGACACATAAAACTAGGTCTTGTTTGGGGATTGGATAAATAAGAGTATAAAGGCTAGTTTAGAGGAGTTTAATTTATAACATATTAATGATATGACTAAGTGTCTTTTTTTTCTCTTATCTTAGTTAAAATGTCTTTTATTCATCTATCTTTTTTGTCTTTGTACTGGGTATGCAGTTTTCACATCTTATATAATAAATATTTCAGATTTGGCTGGACCAAACATCAATTTCTCACTGTCAACACAGCCCATTTCCAGAAATATGGATGGCCAGATATTGGTTTGAAGAAAAGAAGAAACTGTAGTGTTAGTGTAGAATTAACCATTTCAACTCCACGCAATGTAAACTGTAGTGTTCCCTAGGGAAGCTGTATAGGGCCATGATTATACCGGAACTTAATTTGATGTCGACCCAAAATCTATATCAGTTATTGTTTTGCAGTCGATCATATTGCAACAAAATCATGCAAACCGGCTGCAGACAGAGAGAAGAACTATGGAAGAATTAGAAAGTTGTGTTGTGACTATTGATGAGTGAATGAAATAAAATAAACTAAAAATGAACCCTTTAACCCATTACCACACAGTGACTCCCCACAATATAATGGCTTTAGAAAACATTGTGAAAAATGAAGAAATTGCTTGTGACAAGCAATTTCTTCAATTCCCACAATGTTTTCTACCCTAAAAGCTATAAAACCTCTAAATTTCATCACATTGAAATGTCGTCTGCAACTTTTTTCAAATTGGAAAACCTCAAAATTTTGTCGTTTGGTAATGGGTTAAAAATAAAAACTGAATTTATAACTTTCGGAAGCAAAAAACAGAGCTACAAAAGTGCATATTACTTTCAAATCAAATCAACTATGCTGGGGACCACGTTAAGTCGTTAAAGTGTATAAGACATGTCTTTGGTGTGTACCAAGAAGAACACCTGAGCTTTAGCGAACATGTGAAGTAAAATGTGAAACTGCTAGCCTACGTTCAATTATCTAATAATAGATAATATAAGAAAATATATATTTCGAAAGATGAAGTCTAATATGGACACAGGCTGTTAAAGTGACATTTCAGAATGTTTTGTCATAAATTTTACTTTTATTTTTATCTGAGAGAGCATATTTTCTTATGAAAATTCTGAAAATTTCAAGCCAAAATATTGTGCCGTTTACGAGAAATTTATATTTTTGTGTTAAAATTGAACAAATTGTTGTGGACAACAGTTCGGATTTATATGCAATTTATCGATTATGTCTCAACTTTAAATGCGTGTTTCTCGCTTATTGGCAACTACTTCAAAAAACTAAAAGTATTTATACTCATTAGAATAACCAATCTTGGCATCAAGACATACTTCGAAAAATTGAAATTGGAATGAAATGTCCCTTTAACTTACAGTTGCTGCAAATGTTGAAGGAGCTATGAGAGAATAGTATGGATTTTTATCAGACTGCATACTCGCAGGCTGATCTGGATCCTTAGTGTTCTCAATTGCACTTGAGGGACATTTTTCCACATCCAGGTTTATATATAATTCAATTAGAGGAATTGCATTGCTTCTATTAATTGAAGCTTGATATTGTTACATGAAATTGTAGTAGGTTGGCACTGAAAACACATTTCTATGTTTACCTTATTTGTGTCTTAAATTAATTCAAATAGCATTTCAAGCAATAAGAGCGTTAGTATGGTGTACATGTACATCTATTGTATGTTACCGTGGCAACAGTAACCTTCTTTAAAATTCTTTGTGGTTTTTCATTTAATACATTACACACAGGACATAATTCAAATAATACATGAATATAGTATTTGGAATTTTCAGCTTTTAAGGACAATCATATGTATGAACAGATGTTCAAGCTTAATGAAGTGGGTGGGGTAGTGGTTGCCTTTCCGAACATAAGAAAAGACTTCAAATTCTGTGATAAATTGTTGAGTTATATATGAGTTTAAAAAAACACAAATGCCAATGACTACTCAAATTTTAGTTTTATTACACAAGAAACCCTACGGCAGATGTTTTATGTATAATTTCATCAATAAGCCATCTGTTGCTATGGAGTTTTTCTGTTGTTAAGGAGTGTTTATCAAGTAAATTACCATGGTAACATATATTTCACTGATACAAACTTTTTTGAATTAGATAAAGAATGCTTAATACATCTTTAAAAACAAATGAAATTGCTGAGACACTTTTTACACACCATTTTGAGGTGTAATTGTACATTTACCTATTTCGCGGAAGTGGGTGGGGTAATTTTCCCTTTCACAAAGAATTTTAGACGGTGAAGTAAACTTTATTGACTATTTTCATATCATTTTAGTCATTTAAAATAAAATGCATTGGAACAAATGATCTATGATAGAAAGAACTTAGTTACAAGCAAAGCACATTGAATGAAATTACTATTTATTATGATAACATGTGATTTTGTTCTACATGTTTCCATGGCAACCATTTTTGTACCAATGGCCAGCTTTGCAAATCTGTAACATAAATCATGTACATTTCTTAATATCATCAATGGATCACACTTGGTCACATTCCATTATCTTTACAAGATGTTTCAGCATGAGCATGTATCAATTTTCCTGTGAATTTGAGTGGGTGGGGTAATTTTTACTCCATCTTTTATGATCAGAGATACAAAATTTGTTGTAAAAAAGATTGTTAGACTTAATACATCATGTCTAATCAGGTATATTCTCAGAAACATTACTAATACAAAATAAATTTGATTTTTGCATATTCTAAGCCAAGTATTGAGAAAATGTCTTTTCTGGGCATCTCGCTTTAGTGGCTTCTTCTGAGAGCCGCTGAAAGTTTTGTTTATGAGTTGCCCACTAAGATTTTTCTTTCAATTGCTTCTACTGTCTATGGTCTTTCAAGGAAACTATGTCATGACTTTTAATTTTGCCTGCGATTTTTTTCTCAAGTTCTCAAAATATGACTAAATATCAGTTTTTTGATAAAATTGGAAAATGTCTTACCCCACCCACTTTAAGTCTGCCATGGTTATGTGACAATTCATTCTACTGAGATGGAAAGGTACATAATGTTTAAGGATGTTTGTCTGTAGCATATTAGGCATTCAATATTAAGACACTTGGTCTTGTGGACCTGTGGTCATACTCGAAAAAGTGCCATTTTTTGCCTATTTTTTTATGTTTTTGAGTCCAAAATCTTCTTTTGTGGTTACCATGGCAACCGAGCATATATTGAATAAAATAAAGTGCAGTAATTTGTTTTTGTGCCATTATTAACATATCCCGAAAGTTTGAACAAAATCTATGACTATGCGTGCCGGGCCGCTCTTTGAATTTTCTGGTGGTTACAGAGAATTGCTCTTAATGCAAAAGAACGCTGATATTCAGTAATTTCTTCTTTTGCCTCAATATTTTCTGTGCTATATTGGTCATGAATTCAATTTTGTAGTCTACAGCAACTTTCAAACCGGAATTGTAAAAAAGTTTTACAGTTTGGGAAAGGGTTAAGAGAATCTATAAACCACATGCAAGTTTTACAAACCAACAGATGCACCAGACTGGCAAACTTACAAACAATTACAGAGTTTAACATTCAACCTTTCAAAGTCTGGAAATAAATTGTTTGCTGATTCATATGTTTTAAACCTTTAACCAAGCATAAATCATTAAGACTTAGATGCTAGCTAGCCCATACTTGTAAAGCAGGGTAGCATATTATGCTTGCAACATGCCAGCAATCCTGCACAGTTTGTTTGTATTGCAGTTTTTTACACTTAAAAGTCTAGAAATAAATTGTTTGCTGTTTCAAATGTTTTAAACCTTTTACCAAATGGCAAACAATTGTACTGTTTAATTTGCTTTACACTGAGGAATTGACCCAAACCAAATTGTAAGCTTGCGCAAGCTAGCTTTATAGATTGCCACAACTAAAGTAGATCACATGAGCTAGTGCAAGAATAAATCATTAAGCTAGCTAGCCCATACTTGTAAAGCAGGGTAGCATATTATGCTTGCAACACCAGCAATCATGCACAGTTTGTTTGTATTGTAGTTTTTTACACTCCAATCCCAGTCTACTTTATAATTGACTTCCAGTCTAATAAATTGAAGTCACTTCCTGTTGTTTAGAAATAGGAGGGAACATCATAATTTGAATGTCCAAGATTTCTAAAAGATTCATCTTTTTATCAGAATTTCCACCTACATAATTAATCAAAAGATTTTGGGTCTTATCAATAGGAACTAGTAAGGCAATGATACTCCAGTTTCCAATATTAAATGTTCCTAGAGATTACATTTACATGTATAGGTGAAAAATATACAGATTGGATTTCAATGAACTTGATACAAATTTTCGATGAGTGAAACCAATCTACCAATTCAGGTTGAGCAATTCATACAATATTTCTAAACTGTACTTTTTACCCTATGCATGTTAGACAAGCAAGCAAGTGCCCCTTTAAATATTGTCAAATGATGATGACCAGTCAAGTGCAACTTGAGTGCTACTTCAATGCATATCTATTTTTGTGTGAAGCAATTTTTTCCTAGTCGAGTGGCTGTTGGAAAATGTCACTTTTCATCAAAAACCTCGTAACTGCAGCTTGATTTAAGCTGCAGTTACGAGGTTTTTGTTGAAAAGCGATGATAAGCATAATTACAAGTACTTAACCCTTTCCCAAACAGCAAATTTTACGGTGGTCCTATTCGAAAGATGCTGCAGATGACAATATTGATGTTGTTAAAGATAGAATTTGTGTAGAATATAGCTCAGAAAATATTGAGACAAAAGGAGAAACTGCTGGTTATCAGCAGTTTCTTCTTTTGTCTCAATGTTTTCTCAAGCAAATTCTATTAGAGACGTCAAAACCTGGTCTTGTTTGGGAAAAGGTTAAACTTTGCACATTCAGTCGGATCTGTTCAACATTCATCTCCGATTGTCAAAGCTATTGATTGCCATTGTCATCAATAATAGAAGAGAAAGTTCAGCTGAAAATTGTTGCTTGACTGGGTATGACGCCATACATAATGATTTTCTAGTTAACCCTTTCCCATAGAAAAACTGGTTTTGACATCTTGGGAAAGCATTGAGACAAAAGAAGAAACTGCTGATAACCAGCAGTTTCTCCTTTTGTCTCAATATTTTCTCTGCTATATTGTACACAAATCTGTTCTTTTTTCACATATAATTTGTCCACTGCAACTGCTTTCAAATGGGACCACCTTAAAATTTTGTCATTTGGGAAAGGGTTAAATTATAGTGGCTGAAGTACCAATTATGAGTCCTGTCATTTCTCACATCAACTTACCCTTTATAGAAAGAAATGGTAATTTTTGGCAGGTATATAGTCAAATGTTTTGAAACAGGTGAGGAAAAAGGAGTGCCAGAATGGTCCTGAATAACTAACCTGACTCTATTCATTCACATAATGCCAGTACATTTAAAAGTTGTTGCTTGACTGGGTATGACGCCATACATAATGATTTTCTAGTTAAATTATAGTGGCTGAAGCACCAATTATGTGTCCTGCCATTTCTCACATCAACTTACCCTTTATAGAAAGAAATGGTAATTTTTGGCAGGTATATAGTAAAATGTTTTGAAACAGGTGAGGAAAAAGGAGTGCCAGAATGGTCCTGAATAACTAACCTGACTCTATTCATTCACATAATGCCAGTACATTTAAAAGTTGTTGCTTGACTGGGTATGACGCCATACATAATGATTTTCTAGTTTAATTATAGTGGCTGAAGCACCAATTATGTGTCCTGCCATTTCTCACATCAACTTACCCTTTATAGAAAGAAATGGTAATTTTTGGCAGGTATATAGTCAAATGTTTTGAAACAGGTGAGGAAAAAGGAGTGCCAGAATGATCCTGAATAACTAACCTGACTCTATTCATTCACATAATGCCAGTACATTTAAAAGTTGTTGCTTGACTGGGTATGACGCCATACATAATGATTTTCTAGTTAAATTATAGTGGCTGAAGCACCAATTATGTGTCCTGCCATTTCTCACATCAACTTACCCTTTATAGAAAGAAATGGTAATTTTTGGCAGGTATATAGTCAAATGTTTTGAAACAGGTGAGGAAAAAGGAGTGCCAGAATGATCCTGAATAACTAACCTGACTCTATTCATTCACATAATGCCAGTACATTTAAAAGTTGTTGCTTGACTGGGTATGACGCCATACATAATGATTTTCTAGTTAAATTATAGTGGCTGAAGCACCAATTATGTGTCCTGCCATTTCTCACATCAACTTACCCTTTGCTAGAAACACATGACATGGGATTAGAAACAAATGTAATTTTTGAGCAGTATAAAGTCACAAGAGCTGTCCGAAGACAGCGCGCTTGACTTTCTAAGTTGCTTAGTATAAAGGGGGCATAACTCCAAATATAGTGGAGCCAGGGTTATGGGCCCTGGTAGTAAGGTAGAGGGTGTGATGGTGAATAAGTATTCCAAGTTTGAGTTGAATCCCTTTGATATTATGGAAGTTATTGATGTTTGAAAAAACTTTAACCTTTGTTGCAACGCCGACGCCAACGCCGACGCCCGGGTGACAGTATAAGCTCTCATTTTCTTCGAAAAGTCGCGCTAAAAATGTTTTGAAACAGGAAAACATCAATGTAACAAACAAATTATGTAAGCTATTATATAGTGTATAATAATCTGATGCTTTTTGCCCCATTATATTACATACCGGTATAGCACCAAAAACAAGATTGGATTGAATGGAATTTTACATCCCACTCAACTACTAGGGTCATATGGAGACAGGACCTCAGTTTTAAGTCCCATCTGAAAGACTGGAGAAACGGGGGATCAAACCAGCGACCCCTGTATTTTAATTCCAGCGCATTACCAATGCACCACCTCCCAGGGTTTTCCCTGAGCATGAGAATTTGGGGGTCATTGTGACCCTCTTGCCTTCAAAGTTAGGGGTCAGTTCTACTATTTTGTGGGTCAAATGCCCAAGGACTCAAGTATCATACGAAAATCTGGATTTTAAAACTTGCGTCATTAATGTCCCTCAAGTAAATTTCTAAGGGGTCATTTGTTTTGAAATTGCGACAATGACGCATGATTTGTGCGTCATGGAAAACCCTGACCTCCGCCCCTACCAAAACTAAGAAGAGATTGCCATAGGGACAAACAGACAGAGATGGTATAGCAATACACACCCACCTTTGGCAGCACATAAATGTACACATTCAAGCGTGGATCTAGGTATTGGGGGGGGGGGGGGTCATCCGATCTTTAACCCCTTTTTTCGCCAAATTTCAGGGGGGAACCCCCCCCCCCCCCCTTTTTTAACCCCCTTTTTCACCAAATTCCAGGGGGGTCTTGACCCCTTATCCCCCCCCTCTAGATCCGTGCATGACATTGGATGAAAGGAGGAAATACAAATCCATTGACTATGATTGACACTACTAGAAAACTGCACAATATTTGACAACAAATCTGAGCTGCAAAATTGCTTATTCTGTTGGCACCAATATGGCTCTTGTCAAATAACAAGACAGGATCTTGGCAATACTTCATTACCAATTTTCATGATGACATGTTATCATTTCCATTAATTTTGGCTGAGTAGAAAATATTTAGCTATTTCTCTTTATTTCATGCTGTGGATTGTGAAACTTGAGTCTTTGAGCAATTTTGAAAGACTTGGGAAAGTCTGCTGATAATACACAATTCTCCTTTTCCAGCAATATTTTCTATGCTATATCTTGCAGATTTTGCATTTTACCCATTTTGCAATGTACCCAGTACCACCAATTTTGTCAGATGCAACAATTTTTCATTTGGACAGCTAGCAAAGAAATTGTTATTTAGGAAAAGTTTAAAATTTCTGTTACCTCATCAAGGAAATAAGCCACAACCAATAAGCCAATTCAAGTCATGTTACTCTTTCGCAAAATAACAGACATTTCCTCAGAGATAAAATCAATGATCACATTAATACTTTTTAGAAGACTAAACTCCATCTGTATAGGCCGTAGTTACGACATTTTTAAACATAGCTGTTGATATGCTGCCTTATCATTATATAGATTTCAATGTCCCCAAATAGAAGGCCCTTGGCCCGTCCGCTAACCTTGAAAATAGGCCTGCTGCTGTTCGAGAAAGGGCTAAGACATGTATTGCCATGCTGCTGCAAAGATGACAGACATTTCCTCCAAGATAAAATCCATGATCATACACTTGCATCCAAGTCTGGAACTTTGAAAACACTGATTTGGGAAAAGAAGCCTGAAAATAGGAAAGCTGAAATGGCTGAATATCTGTCACTGCATAATTTTGATATTCAGTCATTTGAAAAAGGGTTAACCCTTACCAAACAAGACCTGGTTTCGACACCCCTAATAGAAAAAGGCTTTGAAAAAAACTGAGACAAATGGAGAAATTGCTGAAAATCAGCAATTTCCCCATTTGTCTCAGTATTTTCTACAACATTATTTTATTACATATTACACTATGACTTCTGTCTTTTGTCATTTGGTAAAGGTTAAATATTAAAATTTTAATATTAAGGCATGCTACAATGTAACAAAATTTAATCATTTCCCAAACAAGACCGGATTTTGACCTCCCTAATAGAAAAGGCATAGGAAAACATTGATGGCAAAAGAAGAAACTGCTGATAACCATCAGTTTCTCCTTTTGCCTCAATATTTTCTTAGCTATATTGTACACAAATCCTTTCTTTTTCAATGTCCATTTTGTCATCTGCAGTAACTTTCAAATTGGACCACCGTAAAATTTTGTTGTTTGGGAAAGGGTTAATCTTGTCCCAGACAAAATCAATGTTGTCACACTATAGCATGTCTAGAACTTTGTCCTACCAGTGAAAACAAGCTGAAAACAAGAGTGCCAGGGGACTAATGACATCCTCGCTTTTCAACAAAAATCTCGTAACTGCAGCTTGTGTTAAGCTGCAGTTACAAGGTTTTTGTTGAAAAGCAGCAGGATTATATTGCTGCCATATAGTTTTGTCATTTGGGAAGGGGCTCATAATGCCACATAACTGCACGGAATGACAGTTTCTTCCAGATAAATCAATGTTCTCACACTAAGCAAGTCTCGAAAAATTGTCTTAACCCTTTCCCAAACAAAAAAAAATTAAAGTGGTTCAATATTAAAGCTGCTGCAGATGACAAAATGGATGTTTACAAAGATGGGTCTTGTGTAAAATATAGCACTGAAAATATTTAGGGAAAAGAAGAAAAATATCAGCTGAACATGAATCTGCTTATTTCAAGCACAATTTTAGCGAAAAGGGGTGATTCTAATAAACGCCCATCCCCCGAATCCGGATTGAAATAATGTAAGTCATGAACAAGGATCATTTCCAAAAGCATTGAAAAAGATGATGTCTAGCCCTCAATCTGTTTGCAAGGAAGGAATTTCATCGAAAAATCATATATCACTGCCCTTACAACAAAACTTTGCCAATTTCGACTTGCTGGACTTCGAGTCCATGAATACACTTGATTAGCAAATGTTGACAAACAAAATTAGAATACCTCTAATAAACGCCCACCCCCTACTTTTCCATCGACCATGTTTCTAATAAACGCCCGGGCGTTTATTAGAATAAATGTGGTAATTCTAATAAAATTAAATCAAAATAATCTAAAATCTGCAAGAATTGTCTAAACTGGACATACAAGATCTTTCTTGAAAATCACATTTTCTATTAGGGATACGAGGTTTTGCATTTACAATTAACGACGATATATTGAACTGCATGTCAAAAAGTGACATTGAGATTACTAATTTATTATTGTTTTGTATCTTTCTGTTCTTAAATCAATCAACTTTGAAGAAAACTACTGATAAAATCAGTCTTACCTATTCCATATAGCACCTGGAAGCAGTCTGTACATAAAGATTAATCCAGATTCTCAGCAAAATCACAATAGCACTCGATCAAAAATTCCTTCACTTATTATCTTTATTACATCTCACATTTCATTATTTTATTAAGTAGTTATTCAAGTTTAAAAACTTAAGTTAATTGAATTTAATTCAAAAATAATATCTTTACAATCGCTGAAAATATTCCCTTCTACAGAAACAGCCCGAGTGTTGCATGACAAGTCAATATTCTCTGTACATTTCTGTTAACAAGCAAGGAGTTTGCATGCCAAAATTCCACAATGCTTTCTGGTTTTTGTCTAGAACATACACAATAGTTGTTTAATTACATTAAGCCAGTTGTGGATGGCAATTGTATTTTCCTGTTAACCATTTCCTACACAATAATTGATTTTGATTGTAATATTGGGCTCAAAAATTTGATTGAAAGAGAAGAAATAGCCAACAAACTTTTTTTCTAAATCGCAATGCATGCCAGAATTGCATAATGCTTGCTGGTTTTTGTCTAGAACATACACAATAGTTGTTTAATTACATTATGGAAGTTGTGGATGGCAATTGTATTTTCCTGTTAACCCATTACCAGATGGCAAAATTTTAGGCTGGTCCAAATTCAAAGATGTTGCAGACGACAATCTGAAGTAAATGAAATTTAACATATTTTGGCGTTTCAGGGTAGAAAACATTGTGGAAAAATGAAGAAATTGCTTGTCACAAGCAATTTCTTCATTTTTCACAATGTTTTCAAAAGCAATCATCCTGTGGGGCATCAAAGCATCATATGCAGGAATAGGTTAATTATATCATAAAAGATGAATAGTGATCAAAAACTTGATTGCAAGAGGAGAAAATGATCATATAGGTAGCTAGCACAATGCATGCCAAAATTAAACAATGCTTGTTGGTTTTTGTCTAGAACATACACAATAGATGTTTAATTACATTACAGCAATTGTGGATGGCAATTGTATTTTCCTGTTACCCATTTCCTACACAATAATTGATTTTGATGGCAATGTTGTGCTCAAAAACTTGATTGTAAGAGAAGAAATAGCTCACCATCTTCCTTTTCTCAATCGCAATGAATGCCAAAATTCCACAAAGCTTGCTGGTTTTTGTCTAGAACATACACAATAGTTGTTTAATTACATTATGTCAATTGTAGATGGCAACAGTTACTGTATTTTCCTGTTAACCCATTACCAGATGGCAAAATTTTAGGCTGGTCCAAATTCAAAGATGTTGCAGATGACAATCTTAAGTAAATGAAATACAGTTTGGTCTTTCAGAGTAGAAAACATTGTGGCAAATGAAGAAATTGCTTGTCACAAGCAATTTCTTCATTTTTCACAATGTTTTCAAAAGCCTTCATCCTGTGGGGCATCAATTAAAGCATCATTATGCAGGAATGGGTTAATTATTTGACAAACGATGAATGGTGATCAAAAACTTGATTGAAAGAGAATAAATTGATCATAGGCACCACAATGAATGCCAAAATTCCACAATGCTTGCTGGTTTTTGTCTAGAACATACACAATAGATGTTTAATTACATTACGGCAAATGTGGATGGCAATTGTATTTTCCTGTTAACCATTTCCCAAATAATGATCAAGAAACAAGATTCGATGAGCCCATATAATTTTGGGTTTAAAAACTTAAAGGAAATTGGGAAAACCAGAAAATACTTGATAACCGTCTTTCTCCCATTCTGTTCTGAATTCTGTAATAATTCTAATCCAGTAGACTTTCTAGCAACCAGAGCTTGTTTGGAAAAGGATTTAACTCAAAATTTATCCCAAATGTACATCATGAATGGTATTTCATTTGTTTGAAGAATGTTCCAAAAAATTTTAAACCCATAACCACACATTGACACTTTTCAAGATAAAGGCCATAGTAAACATTGTGAAAAATGAAGAAGTTGCTAATGACAAACAATTTCTTCATTTTCCATATTGTTTTCTAACCCAAAATGGAAAGATTTTTAAAATTATATCAACTTGAAATTGTCGTCTGCAAGACCTTTCATGGGCGGATCTAGAGGGGTGGGTGTGTGTGCTGTCAAGACCCCCCTGACATTGGCCGAAAATCAAATTATGACTATATAACGTTAGTATAACGTTACATATTTAACACATTTTAAGCCATCATTTGGACCTTGACCCCACTGGAAAAATCCTGGAGGGCTTGGGCCCCCCTGAAAAAAATCCTGGATCCGCCATTGTCTTTCAATTTGGAACAGGCCAAAATGTTGCCGTCTGGTAATGGATAATTAGAGTTTTTCTAAAAATCTTTGAGGAATTGGCTTCAGAAAACACCTGTAATAAGCTAATCTATAATAAGCTGATCTATAAATATTTATTCCTGCTTTGAATTAACCCTTTCCCAAACACTTAGACTGGCTTTTCATGTCCCTAAATAAAAAGACAATGAAAAGTTATCGACAGTAAAAAGCATTCACTGCTGATAATCAGAGATTTATCTTTTTCTCTTAATATTTTCTAAGCTATAATATAATCATTTTACACTATTCCTATCAATTAATTTGCCTTCTGCTCGTGTTGCTACATGCAACCCGGTGAAACAACAAACAACGAAGAAAACAGGAGGACCGAAAGAAGTCTGAGGCTTACCACTGGTCCGGTCAACAAGTAAGAAACAAGTAAGTAAGAAAATCCATTCAAATGGGATTTATAATTGCCTTGAATTTTATTGTTTAGGAAAGAGTTAATTCCTAGCTACAAAGTCATGTTTTCTTATATCAAAAGAAAATTGTAAATGAATTGTGTTGCCATTACATGTCAAAATGCTGGTAATGAGAATTTTCTTCTTTTGGCTAAACACTTTCCAAAGCCTTTTCTTTATGGGATATCAAAAGGTAAAGATTCTTCCTTGACATTTCCGCAGAAAAATCATCAATTGAAGTACATAATAATAACGGCAAAATCGCCTCAGGAAAATGACTCCAAATAGAAGAGAAAAAGATATTTTTGTATCATAACAAAATATCAAATCCATTAAGAAACCTTACATAATTTTAAGATTTCTAGACTTCTGAGATTTTGTATAGTATATTTATTAAAGCCAAATGGTTCTGAGATTTTACATCAATAATATAAATCCTTTACCTCACAAGACCAGGCCCCCGTTTCTCGAAAAAAGTTAAGTACATTCTCAGACTCAAATCTGTGCACCATACTCAAATCACAAGAAATCCACATGCATGCACTTCAATCAAATACCCCTCAACATTGGAGAGTATTCCATTGAAGTTGAGCATATACTCATAAGTATATACTTAAGTTTTTCGAAAACCAGGGCCAGATTTCAACATCCCTTACAGAAAGAGCTTCGGAAATAATGAAACAAAACAAAAAATTGCTGATAACCAACATTTTCTGATTTTGGCTCAATATTTTCTCTGCCATATAAACAATGTTTTATGAAAATGCTGTCATTCTTAGGATTCATTGTGTCTTTTTGTAACCATGCACAGCATCATACAAACTGTAGTTTAAATGTCTCAGTAAATGACCTGGTAGAGCATCTCTAGCTTTTAGCTAGAGATGCTCTGCTCTGCCAGGTCATATACCCAGACCTATACTACATTTTTTAATGTTACCAACAAACCACTGTACTATTTTTCGAACACAAACTAACATCAAATTACACAGAATACAAATCCATTAGCAGTTCCTCACTGATTTAAGTGACAGGCTAAATAGGGTGACATTTTCAACATTCTAAGGTAACCACTATCACGGTGGATTATCATGTGATGCAATATTTTCAGAAAATCTTCAATAACTTTGCAAATACTGAACTGATTTGAATTCGGTTTGAAGCAGAGAATGTGGACAGACGTCACGCATAAGATGGACGTGGTTGATTTTGAAAAAATCAACTGATAAAAAAGTTATTGAAGATAAACCAAAATTTTGGTTTATCTTCAATAACTTTTTTATCAGTTGATTTTTCAAAAATCCAACACGTGTAGCTTATTCCTGGCATTTCCCCACCTTCTCTGCTTCAAACTAAATTCAAATTGGTCAAGTATTAAAAAAAGATATTGAAGATTATCAGAAATTCTGAGTCACGTGATTATACACCGTGACTATATTGATTTTAAAAAAGTCCTAACCACCAGGTCATTATAAAGCTTAGTGTTCTACCTACTTTTTGGACCAATGAAATTGCAGTATATTTTAAAACTTCGCCACTCTATTTTGCATAAACGTGCTGCCGTTTAGTTTATGTGACGTCTATACATAGCCACGCCCAGTCTCCAATGAACCCCTAGCCAACACTAAGTCAGATAGAGTCTGTATAGCAGATTCTACATGATATAAACATTCAATGCAATGTGCGCATTAATGTTTATTTCGCCTAGATTCTACAGCCTCTATCTAATACAAAGAGTGTGGTTTTTTTTGCCACAATTTTAGCCACGATTTAAGCTCATTTATAGTTCTCAATTGTCACTTTTTAACAAAAACCTCATAACTGCAGCAACAAGTTACAGTTACGAGGTTTTTGTTTAACCCTCTCCCACACATTGACGCTTTTGGATGCCCCACGAAACAAAGGCTTTGGAAAACATTGTGGAAAATGAAGGTGACAAGCAATTTCTTCATTTCCCACAATGTTTCCTACCAAGAAAGACAAAAAAAGGTAAAAATTTGTTCAATTCAAAATGACGTCTGCAACACCTATGAGTTTAGACTAGGCTAAAATTTTGTTGTTTGGTAATGGGTTAAAAGCATTGGTATATAGGAATACAAAAGAAAAGATGACTACAAAAGAAGCAATTGCTATTTGCTTTTTTCCAACACAAATTCACGCTATTTTGCACAGAATACAAATCCATTAGCGGTCCCCTCACTGATTTAAGTGACAGGCTAAATAGGGTGACATTTTCCACATTCCCAGTTGCCAGCTATATTGACTTTCTTGCCAAGTCATTAAAGCTTTTGAAAAAAAGCTTTCTTTGCAATGTTGGGAATACAGCTTTGCTGGTCTATTGCCAATCTTACAGGTCTATAAGCAGAAACCAAAATCAGGCCATAAAATAGAACTTGCCTAAAGGCCTTTCTTGTTGACTTTTCATACTCCTGAATCAAATCAGAATTTGCATGACCTGCAGATTTCCAATGGCTAACACTTAAAGACGGAAAAATTCATTTTTATTACCCTTTTTATGTCCTCTTGGCACAAAGCAAAACCAAACCCAAAATGTAATATTTGACTAATTGAAATCAATTGAAGCAGATAAGGTTGGAAAATTTAAGGAATTAGCTGGACATGGATTTTTAAAAAATCAGCTGATAAAAAAGTTTTTGAAGATCAACCAAATTAGTTGATCTTCAATAACTTATCTATCAGCTTATTTTTTCAAAAATCCAAAACATTCATTCATCATTAATTGTGTAACATATGTCCACCTTCTCTGCTTCAAACTGAATTGAAATCAGTCCCATATTAACACAATTATTGAAGATTTTCTGAATTTTTTGTGTATCACGTGATTATCCACCATGCTATAGGTCATCATGTACCACTGGAAAGCTGAATAAAGACTATAAAAAGACAGCTCAACAACATTCCTAGCCATTAAAGGCTTAAGAAGAGCTCTCTTTTCCAGGAAATCATTCTATATTACCCTTCTCTATAAACCAAAATGACATTCAAACCAACTCCATTCACATATCATCTTAATGATTTCAACACTACAATGTACAGTAGGAATGCGAACAAAATTAATATCTTAATATTCGTTTTCACAGCAAAGAGTAGAGAAGTAACTGCAAAAGGGCAAATCAAGCATTTCCTCCTCCTCCTTTTTCCTCTAGGCTAAAATTCTTTTCTTTCTGGTCCTAAGTAATGCAGTATACACCACACAACTATACAGAATCTGATTATCCAAATGTTGCTGAAATGATGCCTGAAATATATAGCATGGGTCCCTTTAACCCTTTGAAATGGTAAACAGCCCTGCGTTCAGTAAGACAAAACGTTAGCTAACAGTTAGCCATTTCATTCGGAATACTCGGTCAATTCTGTGAAATTTGGGTCAAAGAAGTTGCGAATGTTGGTAACGTTAGCTAACAGTTTGTCTACTGAACGCAGCCCAGGTGTAGTTAGGAGGGTTCGATCTCCTATTACTGAAAAACATTAAGTGTGAAATCTGTATAAAATTATCTCTTTTCAACAAAAACCTCGTAACTGCAGCTTGTTTTAAGCTGCAGTTACGAGGTTTTTTGTTGAAAAGTGAGGATATTCCAATGAGAACCTGTAGGATGTAAGATCTGCACGATTCACTTTATCTCAGTTAATTGGATAGAGAGAGCCTTAATTGGAAATTATAGGCATTTCTGGCAGTAAATTATGGGGCACCCTGGGGAAATGAAGCTAAATATAGAAACAATAACACATACTTGCACTATATATGTCTAAGAAATTTCAGAACTTACCGTATGTGCTTTTGTTCAAAACCTCGTAACTACAGCTTGTTTCTGAACTTTTTCCCCCAAAATTCAGGCACTGGAGCATGCAAGAATGATTTGACAAAAAATAGACTGATATATGGGCACACTGGATAGCGAAAAAAGTTTTGGAATTCAACCCATTACCAGACGATAGAATTTTAGGTTGGTCCAAATTCAATGATGTTGCATTCTGCAATAACTTTGAAACTGGACCAGCCTAAAATTTTGTTGTACGAAAAAGGTAAAAATTTTCTACGAAATATTGTTGTCTTGAAAGAGCCAGACAGAGCATATAATACACCACTGCCTTTCAACAAAAACCTCGTAACTGCAGCTTGTATTAAGCTGCAGTTACGAGGATTTTGTTGAAAAGCGACGACATAATCCAGAAGAGAAATTTCACAAATTACAGCTCGAGGACAAAAACCAATTACCTTCTCAAGAAAATCTTTTATGCCAGCCATCCATAAGAACGGGGGGAAATTTCTGACAGTTTTAAATGTCAAGACGATCTTTGACACAGGAAAAGGTGACTTGTTTTAGTCTATTTCCGAACTGATGGCTTTTCAAAGTGCAATATTTCTTTTATTGTTCATCAAACCCTATGTTGTGGGTACTCATCTCATTACTAATTTCAATACCTTATCAAGAAAATCTTTTATGCCAGTCATCCATAAGAACAGGGGGAAATTTCTGACAGTTTTAAATGTCAAGACAATCTTGGACACATGAAAAGGTGACTTGTCTGTTTCCAAATAGGAATTTTGTGAGTATATTGTGCTAAAAATAGCAGTTACAGTTCTCCCAGCCCAATAAGCTGTATTGGCCCCACTATAGCTTCATGTAAATCAGTGTAAGGCCCCTACAGCTTCAAAAGCACCCCTACAGCTTAATTCCTCAAAATGGTCAATAAATAGGCTGATTTTGAGGTTTTCCATGTCAAAAACTGTCTAGGTATCTAGCATTATGTATGATAATTTCACATGAAAACATTATGGAAAATGAAGAAATTGCTCAACATGAGCAATTTCTTCATTTCCCATAATGTTGTCATGCACAGTTATTTGTATTTAGACATTGTCTTGAAGCACTGCCTGTTAGGTTTATGTATGATACTTGGCCACTACAGCTTCAAAATATTCTGCGGAGGACCCTGCCGTCATACATGTTTAGACAAAACCAATTACTTTCTCAAAAAAATCTTTTATGCAGTCAAAAATCTATTTTTTTGTGACGAAAAGGCTAACTTTTGTACAAAATTATTGTTGTCATCTTGAAAGAGCTAGACAGAGCATATAATACATCACTGCGTTTCAACAAAAGCCTTGTAACTGCAGCTTAAAACAAGCTGCAGTTACAAGGTCTTTTGTTGAAAAGCGACGACATAATCCAGAAGAGAAATTTCACAAATTACAGCTCGAGGACAAAAACCAATTACCTTCTCAAGAAAATCTTTTATGCCAGCCATCCATAAGAACAGGGGGAAATTTCTGACAGTTTTAAATGTCAAGCCGATCTTTGACACAGCAAAAGGTGACTTCATACAGTTCATACAGTTTTCTTGACCAGATGTACAAAGTACATAACCATTTCCCAAACGACAAAAATTTAGGATGGTCCAATTTGAAAGATGCTGCAGATGACAAAATGAACATTGAAAAAAAGGATTTTTGTACAATATAGCCAAGAAAATATTGAGACAAAAGGAGAAACTGCTGGTTATCAGCAGTTTCTTCTTTTGTCTCAATGTTTTCCCAAGCCATATCTATTAGGGACGTACAATGTACATAAGCTAATTCAAGCTTCTAAATGCCCTTTGTTTCTTTTCTTTTTTTTTTTTTTTTTTTTAGATAAGAGGCAGTAAGTTTTACCTCACTGATATCCCACTCCATACAGCTGGGAAGACTGGGGCTGACAATTAAGTGTCTTGCCCAAAGACACACCTTACCCGAGTGGGACTCAAACTCGTAATCACCGGGCTATAAGTCGAGTGCGCTAACCACTGCACCAATCCGGCTGTCAAATGTCTGTTTCCAACAGGGAATAGATTTTGCGAGTATATTGTGCTAACAATAGACACAGTTATACATGCTTAGACAAAACCAATTACTTTCTCAAAAAAATCTTTTATGCAGTCAAAAATCTCTTTTTTTTGTGATGAAAAGGCTAATTTTTGTATAAAATCATTGTCGTCTTGAAAGAGCCAGACAGAGCATATAATACAAGTAACATCACTGCGTTTCAACAAAAGCCTCGTAATTGCAGCTTGTATTAAACTGCAGCTTGTATTAAGCTGCAGCTTGTATTAAGCTGCAGTTACAAGGTTTTTAGTTGAAAAGCAACGACATAATCCAGAAGAGAAATTTCACAAATTACAGCTCGAGGACAAAAACCAATTACCTTCTCAAGAAAATCTTTTATGCCAGCCATCCGTAAGAACAGGGGAAATTTCTGACAGTTTTAAATGTCAAAGACGATCTTTGACACATGAAAAGGTGACTTATATGTCAGCTTCTATAAATTGAAATATAGCAATTTCTTTTTTAACTTTTCTTGTGCTGCTCCTGTCATATTCTGGTTGTGATAAAAGCTTTGGCAGGCAGTAAAGCCTAAGATCAGCCTGCACAGATGTGCAGCCTAATCTTAGCCTACTCTGCCTGCTTTCTACTCAACTAGTCTAATTTTGCAAAAAGTTGAGATTCATTAATTAGAAATGGCTTAATTTAGTGATTTGTACGAGACAATTTAACCCATTACTGCAAAGTGACGCCTTTGGCTCCTTCAAAAACAAAAGGCTTGGGAAAACATTGTGAAAAATGAAGAAATTGCTTGTGACAAGCAATTTCTTCATTTCCCACAATGTTTTCTAACACAAAATGGAAAGATTTTTAAAATTACATGAACTTGAAATTGCTGTCTGCAACACCTTTCAAATTGGAACAGTCTAAAAATTTGTCGTCTGGTAATGGGTTCAAGCCAGCTGGATGTAACCCGGTCTGGTTTCACAAAACCCATTTTGTAATGCCGCGTCTTATTGGTCAGTTTTGAGGATTAGTTTTGGCGCACAATCATCACATGTTTTCTTTGTCCGGGCATTCCGCTCTTTGATTTCAGTCAGAAAGGTTGTTTATGCACAATTTGATGGTGAAGATGGTGTAGAGATGCTTTCAATTCCTAAAATTGGTAAGTTGTAAATATCGTCTGCTGTGATAATTTGTAAATACTCTTTTACCCACGATTGTTTGTAGATTGTGTCTTATGATTTTTACTTTTAATTACAGATTGCTGGAATATTGTACATTGAGGATGGACGGATAATAGATTTGGAAAAATGGGAAAAGTCTTTTGTTTATATTGATCCTTCTCCGGACGAACCGAAACCCACACCCTCAACCCTGTGGTCGTAGATAGCTGTACGACCATCTGGTTATAAATGGCGCCCACCATCATACCTCTACTATCTCTCATTCTGTGAAATCTGTAAAACAAGTGATTTAGTGTCAAAATGTATTAGGGTTAAAGTGATCATTGGAGAAAGGGTAAAATGGACAGCGGGCGCGAATACCGAAAACAACACAGCGAACCGACTCAAACTCAACAATACAAATCCGAATCTTTACAGAAACACGAAGCAACATCTCGTACACGATTTAAAAATGCAACAAGCAAATACAAACCTTACTAGATCTAAATCACCGATAGTCAAAGAATTGTGAAATTCAAAGATTAATCAAATTGTGCATAAACAACCTTTCTGAATGAAATCAAAGAGCGGAATGCCCGGACAAAGAAAACACGTGATGATTGTGCGCCAAAACTAATCCTCAAAACTGACCAATAAGACGCGGCATTACAAAATGGGTTTTGTGAAACCAGACCGGGTTACATGGACAAGGGTCAATATTTTCTTACTTTTCCCCCATCTCTCACCATACTCCTTTTCTGAACAATACCTGATTATTACCTCCCCAAAAGAGATTTTGGAAAGCATTGAAGGAAACAAAGAAAATGCTGATTATCAGCATTTGCTCCTTTTCACTCAATGTTTTGAGTTACTATGCCATGACATTCAAACATTGAAATGTCCGACTTTTTAACATCCATTTGGTCCCCTGCATCAACTTTCAGTTTGGAATATTGTCTAAAATTGTGTAGATCTATTCCGAGAAAATGTCATGAAAATATTGTAAGCCAGCTTTAATCCATAAGATCAGGAATTCTGACTGTTATAACCCGTTCCCATACTCATATGGTGACTCAAGAAATTGCCTGGGAAAATATTGAGGAAAATGAAGGAATTGCTTGTAAGAAGCAATATATTCATCTTCTACATTTTTTTCTTACCAAAAAAGGAAAGACTTAAAAATTAATCTACTAAAAGTTCCCTTTCCAAAATGACAAAATTTTGGTGGTCTACTAACTTTATAAGCTGCAACATGTTGGACAATAAAATTGATGCTGATAAAGAAAATTAAAGAAAGAACATTTACAGTCATGGCGAAGACCGTCGGACCGGCAGACATGTCCGATGAAATTTCCCAAGGTCTGATATTTTTTTTGCTAATGTCAGTCCCACTGTCTGACATTGATTTTGACCTGTAAGCTAGAGAATGATAGTTCGGACTGACAGAATTTTATTCGGTCTGACAGGTAACTCATTACTGTCAGACCGAATGTCTGACAAAGATTTGTTGTTCTTCGCCATGTCTGCATTAATAAAGCCCAGAAAGTATTGAGGCAAAAAGAGTAAATGCTGTTTATCAGCATCATATTCTAGATAGTCATTTGCTATAGAATTCTGACCATGAAAAATATCTTCCTTAAATCTCTTTCCCAAATAAAACCTGACATCCCTAACCCTTGAAGAAAAGACTCTAAAGACAAATATTGAAGCAAAAGAAGAAAATAACACCATTTTATCCTTTTGTCTAAAAATTAATGTGTTCTGTGTTTATCAAAACATTAAATTTGACTTTTGTAACACATTTTAATTCGAACCATTCTAAAATTGATGAATCAAATCAGTGAATAGAATGTTCTTTCCAAAAGTTTATATTTTGGTACGAAAAATATTGGGACGAAACGACAGACGGCTTGTGACAACCTTTTCACTGTTTAGGTCTAAATTCTGGACAATCACATTAAAGAGAAACAGAATACTACTTACAGAATCCAAATGATTTCCTGAATCAACGATAAAACACTAAAATAAACAGACTTTCGTCGGAACAGTGGTTGCCGTCTCTGATCGTCTAGGATTGGTCGTTGCTTGTAATCTCCGCTTATTGGTCTAAGGGAAGCAACTCGTATATCTTTAAATCAAAAGTACTGTACGATTTCTTTCCCTTAGATCTAAAATATCGACCGGAGTCATTTAACCCTTTCCCAAACAAGACCTAGTTTTGACGTCCCTAATAGAAACGGCTTGGGAAACATCGAGACAAAAGAAGAAACTGCTGATAACCAGCAATTTCTCCTTTTGTCTCAATATTTTCTGTGCTAAATTGTAGCGAGGGACGTTTTTTCGCGAACAATACGAACAATGTATTCCGTCGGTGTTGTTATAAAATCTCGTTACTTCTGCTTAGATAAAGCCGTAGTGACGAGATTTTGTAACAACACCGACGGTTTGTCAACACAAAAGGAAGAACCCGGTCTATTTTTAGACCAAATTCATTGCAATTAGAGTTAAAAATCTTTAAACTCGCATTTAAACGCAAAATATCTATACCTTGTTGTAGCGAAAAACGTCCCTCGCTTTAGCCGAGTTCACCACCAGTGATAAAGGCGCATTCCATTGCCGACCAAATCGACTCTATCAAGCTCGATCAAGCGATCGAGTACTGATCGAGCTTGGTCGGCAAGAGTGACCGGGAATTAATCAACAAGAAATAAAGAAGAAGTCGTGTAAATACATTCGATCGAGTTTTAATCGGGTTTGATCAGGGAATTTACGCGATCGAGTAGATCGACTTGATTTGGTCGGCAATGGGAACGCGGCTTAACATTCAACCAATCTGTTGACGATTTCTATGTTTTATCAACTCACCGAATTTAGTTTTATTCTGTTTGAGGCCAATCTAAAGCAAAAGCTAATACTGACATATTCTATTAAGTCGATTATGAAGCAAAAGGAGAACATGATGAATATAAGAATTTCTTCTAAAATTCAATATTTTCTTCGAATCACTTAAAATTCTTAACGACGCCAAAACGGGCACATATACTGAACCTCAGAAATAACGCACCACTTACATTTGGCACTATAACTTCTTTGTTATGTTACTTTTTCAATCTGTAAAACCACAACATTAACTGCTATCAGTTTATTCGTTTCTGGTCAAAAAATTGTTTCGCTACCTTAAAGCAACCAAGTGTGACGAACGCGCAAACATGACTACCCTCTCAAGTTAAAGTCTGCGTGAGACCACTTTGCAGAGTAATACAGTCTGTGCTTCGTCGACGCATGGAACTGATCACATTTTGGATTCTGTCATTTGGAATGACTCTCTTCTATCCCTGTATCACTTTGTTATTTAACCCGTGTACCTGTTTGAGCTGCAATTGGGACCTTTGACACACCCCTTCCCGGGCAGTCCAGCAGTGCACCAGTTTGTTGGAAACTAAGCCGCCCAATAGTCTTGTGATGAGATCCCACCGTGTGTACAATAGCACGTGACGTCATCACTGCCTGCAACATCCCAATAGCACGATTACGTTCGTCACTGTAAAGTCTTGGCATTGTTAAAAGCATAAAAAAATTCCGACCGATGACATGTTTGGATGCTTTCTTTCTTTCACCGACTATATGTACCACATAAACCAATAAGCTAGTTTGTGCACGAGGTCAATACTGCGGCACGTGCAGAAAACCAGTTTATAAAGTTTGGACGGCTAGTGTCACGGATGAATGGGTTTTGTGCTTAAAAGTGTATTGTGTGCATACCTTGTGTCCGGTGGATACCGAATAATACTGTGTCAACAAAATGAATGGTTCTGTTGAAATGATATAAAACAAGAAAAAGTGGTGCGTTATTACTGAGGTTCAGTATATTTGGGAAAGACAATTTAATCAAATAGCAGCCTAGGCTAATGTTTTGCATTCACCAGCGCCTCAAGTTTCGTTTTATTTTGTTGCACTAGTTGACCATACATCTCGGCGTCATCCATCAAATCTTTGTCTCTGCAATATCTCTCAGCAAATTCACTTCTAGCTATAGTTACTATACACCGCATTATCTCCCTCGCTCTTTGGTCTTCTTCCTTAGTCATTCCGAGTAAAGATTTCAAATCTCGGTCAATATTGACCATAACACATTCAAAAACTTCACATGCACTACCATCCAAGATGGCGTCGTCTTGATATAATTTCTATCGCCCAGGCATGATATTATGGATAATGTTTATGAATTATATAAGAATCTAATACAAACAAGAGGAAAAGCGATTTTAATTTTCAAGACAATTTTGCATGCGTTGTTTCGAATCTTGCAGGTGTGAGACACCTGCAAGATTCGAAACACCACATGCAAAAATTAAATGTCAGAAGTTTTGGAGTTCGATGCTGTGTTGGGCATATGTAGCCGTTACAAAACAAAAACAAGGACGACCAGCATGTTATTATTTGACTTGGATTTTAATACTTAATAAAGCTCGTGGAGTCCTAACAATGGATATAAATGATCTACCCCTTCAGGTTGGTAATTTCATACGTTATTTCTGGTTTGTAATTATTGTGCCATTTGCATTTTCGACAGCCTAGCTCGTCCCCCTTTAACACTCAACCAATCTGTTGACGACTTCTTTATTATATCAACTCATCGAATTTAGTTTTATTTTGTTTGGGTCCAATCTAAAGGAAAGGCTAATAGAGGCATATTCTATTAAGTCGATTATGAAGCAAAAGGAGAAAATGATAAATATAAGCATTTCTTCTTAAGTTTCAATACTTTCGAAGCTCTTGAAATTCCTTAACGGCGCCAAAACGAGCACATGTTTGGGAAAGACAATGTAATCAAACAACAACATATGCTAATGTTTTGCATTTACCAGCGCCTCAAGTTTCGTTTTATTTTGTTGAACTAATTGACCATACAACTCTGCGTCATCCAACAAATCTTTTTCTCTGCAATACTTCTCAGCAAATTCACTTCTAGCAATAGTTACAATACATCGCATTATCTCCCTCGCTCTTTGGTCCTCTTCTTTCGTCATTCCGAGTAAAGATTTCAGACATCGGTCAATATTTACCATAACGCATTCAAAAACTTCACATGTACTACCATCCAAGATGGCGTCGTCTTGATATAGTTTATATCGCCCTGTCATGATATAATGGATCATGTTTACAAATTACAAAATGTATATAAGAATCTAATACTTGTAAACAAGAGGAAAAGCGATCTTAAATTTCAAAACAATTTTGCATGCGTTGTTTCGAATCTTAAAGGTGTGAGACACCTGCAAGATTCGAAACATCACATGCAAAATAACAGAAGTTTTGGGCTTCGATGCCGTGTTGTTTCTATAGGTAACATTTGTAAACAAATGCTATAATATCGTGAGTTAACTATAAAATGCTGATTGAGAGGGAGGCAATGTTGGGTTTTAGCATTCTATTTTATACTGTCTCAAAATGTTTCAAA
>CAVMGG010000686.1:0-23657 GCA_963680895.1 Fragum sueziense
AGCATACCCAAAGCGTCCAAACATACAAGTTTTAAGAAAATCCGAGACAAAAAAATTTTGGTCAAAAATGGCAAAATCGGTAAGGGGGGTGCGGAGGAAAATTCCCGATTTTGACGAAAAAAAAATTTCTCTGCAAACTTGTTCAAACTTTGATATTTTACCTCTCGACCTATGCTGAGCGCGTATTTCGAGTCAGAACTCGTTCAAACTGGCTTGAACAGTCTCAAAAGCTCCAGGTCACAGAAAGCCAGTTTTTTGCCAAAATTGGTTTTTGGCTGAACCCAATTTTCAAGCGTACAGTCGGGTATCCGGAGCCCCATTTTTATTCGCAGCATACCCAAAGCGTCCAAACATACAAGTTTTAAGAAAATCCGAGACAAAAAAATTTTGGTCAAAAATGGCAAAATCGGTAAGGGGGGTGCGGAGGAAAATTCCCGATTTTGACGAAAAAAAAATTTCTCTGCAAACTTGTTCAAACTTTGATATTTTACCTCTCGACCTATGCTGAGCGCGTATTTCGAGTCAGAACTCGTTCAAACTGGCTTGAACAGTCTCAAAAGCTCCAGGTCACAGAAAGCCAGTTTTTTGCCAAAATTGGTTTTTGGCTGAACCCAATTTTCAAGCGTACAGTCGGGTATCCGGAGCCCCATTTTTATTCGCAGCATACCCAAAGCGTCCAAACATACAAGTTTTAAGAAAATCCGAGACAAAAAAATTTTGGTCAAAAATGGCAAAATCGGTAAGGGGGGTGCGGAGGAAAATTCCCGATTTTGACGAAAAAAAAATTTCTCTGCAAACTTGTTCAAACTTTGATATTTTACCTCTCGACCTATGCTGAGCGCGTATTTCGAGTCAGAACTCGTTCAAACTGGCTTGAACAGTCTCAAAAGCTCCAGGTCACAGAAAGCCAGTTTTTTGCCAAAATTGGTTTTTGGTTGAACCCAATTTTCAAGCGTACAGTCGGGTATCCGGAGCCCCATTTTTATTCGCAGCATACCCAAAGCGTCCAAACATACAAGTTTTAAGAAAATCCGAGACAAAAAAATTTTGGTCAAAAATGGCAAAATCGGTAAGGGGGGTGCGGAGGAAAATTCCCGATTTTGACGAAAAAAAAATTTCTCTGCAAACTTGTTCAAACTTTGATATTTTACCTCTCGACCTATGCTGAGCGCGTATTTCGAGTCAGAACTCGTTCAAACTGGCTTGAACAGTCTCAAAAGCTCCAGGTCACAGAAAGCCAGTTTTTTGCCAAAATTGGTTTTTGGCTGAACCCAATTTTCAAGCGTACAGTCGGGTATCCGGAGCCCCATTTTTATTCGCAGCATACCCAAAGCGTCCAAACATACAAGTTTTAAGAAAATCCGAGACAAAAAAATTTTGGTCAAAAATGGCAAAATCGGTAAGGGGGGTGCGGAGGAAAATTCCCGATTTTGACGAAAAAAAAATTTCTCTGCAAACTTGTTCAAACTTTGATATTTTACCTCTCGACCTATGCTGAGCGCGTATTTCGAGTCAGAACTCGTTCAAACTGGCTTGAACAGTCTCAAAAGCTCCAGGTCACAGAAAGCCAGTTTTTTGCCAAAATTGGTTTTTGGCTGAACCCAATTTTCAAGCGTACAGTCGGGTATCCGGAGCCCCATTTTTATTCGCAGCATACCCAAAGCGTCCAAACATACAAGTTTTAAGAAAATCCGAGACAAAAAAATTTTGGTCAAAAATGGCAAAATCGGTAAGGGGGGTGCGGAGGAAAATTCCCGATTTTGACGAAAAAAAAATTTCTCTGCAAACTTGTTCAAACTTTGATATTTTACCTCTCGACCTATGCTGAGCGCGTATTTCGAGTCAGAACTCGTTCAAACTGGCTTGAACAGTCTCAAAAGCTCCAGGTCACAGAAAGCCAGTTTTTTGCCAAAATTGGTTTTTGGCTGAACCCAATTTTCAAGCGTACAGTCGGGTATCCGGAGCCCCATTTTTATTCGCAGCATACCCAAAGCGTCCAAACATACAAGTTTTAAGAAAATCCGAGACAAAAAAATTTTGGTCAAAAATGGCAAAATCGGTAAGGGGGGTGCGGAGGAAAATTCCCGATTTTGACGAAAAAAAAATTTCTCTGCAAACTTGTTCAAACTTTGATATTTTACCTCTCGACCTATGCTGAGCGCGTATTTCGAGTCAGAACTCGTTCAAACTGGCTTGAACAGTCTCAAAAGCTCCAGGTCACAGAAAGCCAGTTTTTTGCCAAAATTGGTTTTTGGCTGAACCCAATTTTCAAGCGTACAGTCGGGTATCCGGAGCCCCATTTTTATTCGCAGCATACCCAAAGCGTCCAAACATACAAGTTTTAAGAAAATCCGAGACAAAAAAATTTTGGTCAAAAATGGCAAAATCGGTAAGGGGGGTGCGGAGGAAAATTCCCGATTTTGACGAAAAAAAAATTTCTCTGCAAACTTGTTCAAACTTTGATATTTTACCTCTCGACCTATGCTGAGCGCGTATTTCGAGTCAGAACTCGTTCAAACTGGCTTGAACAGTCTCAAAAGCTCCAGGTCACAGAAAGCCAGTTTTTTGCCAAAATTGGTTTTTGGCTGAACCCAATTTTCAAGCGTACAGTCGGGTATCCGGAGCCCCATTTTTATTCGCAGCATACCCAAAGCGTCCAAACATACAAGTTTTAAGAAAATCCGAGACAAAAAAATTTTGGTCAAAAATGGCAAAATCGGTAAGGGGGGTGCGGAGGAAAATTCCCGATTTTGACGAAAAAAAAATTTCTCTGCAAACTTGTTCAAACTTTGATATTTTACCTCTCGACCTATGCTGAGCGCGTATTTCGAGTCAGAACTCGTTCAAACTGGCTTGAACAGTCTCAAAAGCTCCAGGTCACAGAAAGCCAGTTTTTTGCCAAAATTGGTTTTTGGCTGAACCCAATTTTCAAGCGTACAGTCGGGTATCCGGAGCCCCATTTTTATTCGCAGCATACCCAAAGCGTCCAAACATACAAGTTTTAAGAAAATCCGAGACAAAAAAATTTTGGTCAAAAATGGCAAAATCGGTAAGGGGGGTGCGGAGGAAAATTCCCGATTTTGACGAAAAAAAAATTTCTCTGCAAACTTGTTCAAACTTTGATATTTTACCTCTCGACCTATGCTGAGCGCGTATTTCGAGTCAGAACTCGTTCAAACTGGCTTGAACAGTCTCAAAAGCTCCAGGTCACAGAAAGCCAGTTTTTTGCCAAAATTGGTTTTTGGCTGAACCCAATTTTCAAGCGTACAGCCGGGTATCCGGAGCCCCATTTTTATTCGCAGCATACCCAAAGCGTCCAAACATACAAGTTTTAAGAAAATCCGAGACAAAAAAATTTTGGTCAAAAATGGCAAAATCGGTAAGGGGGGTGCGGAGGAAAATTCCCGATTTTGACGAAAAAAAAATTTCTCTGCAAACTTGTTCAAACTTTGATATTTTACCTCTCGACCTATGCTGAGCGCGTATTTCGAGTCAGAACTCGTTCAAACTGGCTTGAACAGTCTCAAAAGCTCCAGGTCACAGAAAGCCAGTTTTTTGCCAAAATTGGTTTTTGGCTGAACCCAATTTTCAAGCGTACAGTCGGGTATCCGGAGCCCCATTTTTATTCGCAGCATACCCAAAGCGTCCAAACATACAAGTTTTAAGAAAATCCGAGACAAAAAAATTTTGGTCAAAAATGGCAAAATCGGTAAGGGGGTGCGGAGGAAAATTCCCGATTTTGACGAAAAAAAAAATTCTCTGCAAACTTGTTCAAACTTTGATATTTTACCTCTCGACCTATGCTGAGCGCGTATTTCGAGTCAGAACTCGTTCAAACTGGCTTGAACAGTCTCAAAAGCTCCAGGTCACAGAAAGCCAGTTTTTTGCCAAAATTGGTTTTTGGCTGAACCCAATTTTCAAGCGTACAGTCGGGTATCCGGAGCCCCATTTTTATTCGCAGCATACCCAAAGCGTCCAAACATACAAGTTTTAAGAAAATCCGAGACAAAAAAATTTTGGTCAAAAATGGCAAAATCGGTAAGGGGGGTGCGGAGGAAAATTCCCGATTTTGACGAAAAAAAAATTTCTCTGCAAACTTGTTCAAACTTTGATATTTTACCTCTCGACCTATGCTGAGCGCGTATTTCGAGTCAGAACTCGTTCAAACTGGCTTGAACAGTCTCAAAAGCTCCAGGTCACAGAAAGCCAGTTTTTTGCCAAAATTGGTTTTTGGCTGAACCCAATTTTCAAGCGTACAGTCGGGTATCCGGAGCCCCATTTTTATTCGCAGCATACCCAAAGCGTCCAAACATACAAGTTTTAAGAAAATCCGAGACAAAAAAATTTTGGTCAAAAATGGCAAAATCGGTAAGGGGGGTGCGGAGGAAAATTCCCGATTTTGACGAAAAAAAAATTTCTCTGCAAACTTGTTCAAACTTTGATATTTTACCTCTCGACCTATGCTGAGCGCGTATTTCGAGTCAGAACTCGTTCAAACTGGCTTGAACAGTCTCAAAAGCTCCAGGTCACAGAAAGCCAGTTTTTTGCCAAAATTGGTTTTTGGCTGAACCCAATTTTCAAGCGTACAGTCGGGTATCCGGAGCCCCATTTTTATTCGCAGCATACCCAAAGCGTCCAAACATACAAGTTTTAAGAAAATCCGAGACAAAAAAATTTTGGTCAAAAATGGCAAAATCGGTAAGGGGGGTGCGGAGGAAAATTCCCGATTTTGACGAAAAAAAAAATTCTCTGCAAACTTGTTCAAACTTTGATATTTTACCTCTCGACCTATGCTGAGCGCGTATTTCGAGTCAGAACTCGTTCAAACTGGCTTGAACAGTCTCAAAAGCTCCAGGTCACAGAAAGCCAGTTTTTTGCCAAAATTGGTTTTTGGCTGAACCCAATTTTCAAGCGTACAGTCGGGTATCCGGAGCCCCATTTTTATTCGCAGCATACCCAAAGCGTCCAAACATACAAGTTTTAAGAAAATCCGAGACAAAAAAATTTTGGTCAAAAATGGCAAAATCGGTAAGGGGGGTGCGGAGGAAAATTCCCGATTTTGACGAAAAAAAAAATTCTCTGCAAACTTGTTCAAACTTTGATATTTTACCTCTCGACCTATGCTGAGCGCGTATTTCGAGTCAGAACTCGTTCAAACTGGCTTGAACAGTCTCAAAAGCTCCAGGTCACAGAAAGCCAGTTTTTTGCCAAAATTGGTTTTTGGCTGAACCCAATTTTCAAGCGTACAGTCGGGTATCCGGAGCCCCATTTTTATTCGCAGCATACCCAAAGCGTCCAAACATACAAGTTTTAAGAAAATCCGAGACAAAAAAATTTTGGTCAAAAATGGCAAAATCGGTAAGGGGGGTGCGGAGGAAAATTCCCGATTTTGACGAAAAAAAAATTTCTCTGCAAACTTGTTCAAACTTTGATATTTTACCTCTCGACCTATGCTGAGCGCGTATTTCGAGTCAGAACTCGTTCAAACTGGCTTGAACAGTCTCAAAAGCTCCAGGTCACAGAAAGCCAGTTTTTTGCCAAAATTGGTTTTTGGCTGAACCCAATTTTCAAGCGTACAGTCGGGTATCCGGAGCCCCATTTTTATTCGCAGCATACCCAAAGCGTCCAAACATACAAGTTTTAAGAAAATCCGAGACAAAAAAATTTTGGTCAAAAATGGCAAAATCGGTAAGGGGGGTGCGGAGGAAAATTCCCGATTTTGACGAAAAAAAAATTTCTCTGCAAACTTGTTCAAACTTTGATATTTTACCTCTCGACCTATGCTGAGCGCGTATTTCGAGTCAGAACTCGTTCAAACTGGCTTGAACAGTCTCAAAAGCTCCAGGTCACAGAAAGCCAGTTTTTTGCCAAAATTGGTTTTTGGCTGAACCCAATTTTCAAGCGTACAGTCGGGTATCCGGAGCCCCATTTTTATTCGCAGCATACCCAAAGCGTCCAAACATACAAGTTTTAAGAAAATCCGAGACAAAAAAATTTTGGTCAAAAATGGCAAAATCGGTAAGGGGGGTGCGGAGGAAAATTCCCGATTTTGACGAAAAAAAAATTTCTCTGCAAACTTGTTCAAACTTTGATATTTTACCTCTCGACCTATGCTGAGCGCGTATTTCGAGTCAGAACTCGTTCAAACTGGCTTGAACAGTCTCAAAAGCTCCAGGTCACAGAAAGCCAGTTTTTTGCCAAAATTGGTTTTTGGCTGAACCCAATTTTCAAGCGTACAGTCGGGTATCCGGAGCCCCATTTTTATTCGCAGCATACCCAAAGCGTCCAAACATACAAGTTTTAAGAAAATCCGAGACAAAAAAATTTTGGTCAAAAATGGCAAAATCGGTAAGGGGGGTGCGGAGGAAAATTCCCGATTTTGACGAAAAAAAAATTTCTCTGCAAACTTGTTCAAACTTTGATATTTTACCTCTCGACCTATGCTGAGCGCGTATTTCGAGTCAGAACTCGTTCAAACTGGCTTGAACAGTCTCAAAAGCTCCAGGTCACAGAAAGCCAGTTTTTTGCCAAAATTGGTTTTTGGCTGAACCCAATTTTCAAGCGTACAGTCGGGTATCCGGAGCCCCATTTTTATTCGCAGCATACCCAAAGCGTCCAAACATACAAGTTTTAAGAAAATCCGAGACAAAAAAATTTTGGTCAAAAATGGCAAAATCGGTAAGGGGGGTGCGGAGGAAAATTCCCGATTTTGACGAAAAAAAAATTTCTCTGCAAACTTGTTCAAACTTTGATATTTTACCTCTCGACCTATGCTGAGCGCGTATTTCGAGTCAGAACTCGTTCAAACTGGCTTGAACAGTCTCAAAAGCTCCAGGTCACAGAAAGCCAGTTTTTTGCCAAAATTGGTTTTTGGCTGAACCCAATTTTCAAGCGTACAGCCGGGTATCCGGAGCCCCATTTTTATTCGCAGCATACCCAAAGCGTCCAAACATACAAGTTTTAAGAAAATCCGAGACAAAAAAATTTTGGTCAAAAATGGCAAAATCGGTAAGGGGGGTGCGGAGGAAAATTCCCGATTTTGACGAAAAAAAATTTCTCTGCAAACTTGTTCAAACTTTGATATTTTACCTCTCGACCTATGCTGAGCGCGTATTTCGAGTCAGAACTCGTTCAAACTGGCTTGAACAGTCTCAAAAGCTCCAGGTCACAGAAAGCCAGTTTTTTGCCAAAATTGGTTTTTGGCTGAACCCAATTTTCAAGCGTACAGTCGGGTATCCGGAGCCCCATTTTTATTCGCAGCATACCCAAAGCGTCCAAACATACAAGTTTTAAGAAAATCCGAGACAAAAAAATTTTGGTCAAAAATGGCAAAATCGGTAAGGGGGGTGCGGAGGAAAATTCCCGATTTTGACGAAAAAAAAATTTCTCTGCAAACTTGTTCAAACTTTGATATTTTACCTCTCGACCTATGCTGAGCGCGTATTTCGAGTCAGAACTCGTTCAAACTGGCTTGAACAGTCTCAAAAGCTCCAGGTCACAGAAAGCCAGTTTTTTGCCAAAATTGGTTTTTGGCTGAACCCAATTTTCAAGCGTACAGTCGGGTATCCGGAGCCCCATTTTTATTCGCAGCATACCCAAAGCGTCCAAACATACAAGTTTTAAGAAAATCCGAGACAAAAAAATTTTGGTCAAAAATGGCAAAATCGGTAAGGGGGGTGCGGAGGAAAATTCCCGATTTTGACGAAAAAAAAATTTCTCTGCAAACTTGTTCAAACTTTGATATTTTACCTCTCGACCTATGCTGAGCGCGTATTTCGAGTCAGAACTCGTTCAAACTGGCTTGAACAGTCTCAAAAGCTCCAGGTCACAGAAAGCCAGTTTTTTGCCAAAATTGGTTTTTGGCTGAACCCAATTTTCAAGCGTACAGTCGGGTATCCGGAGCCCCATTTTTATTCGCAGCATACCCAAAGCGTCCAAACATACAAGTTTTAAGAAAATCCGAGACAAAAAAATTTTGGTCAAAAATGGCAAAATCGGTAAGGGGGGTGCGGAGGAAAATTCCCGATTTTGACGAAAAAAAAATTTCTCTGCAAACTTGTTCAAACTTTGATATTTTACCTCTCGACCTATGCTGAGCGCGTATTTCGAGTCAGAACTCGTTCAAACTGGCTTGAACAGTCTCAAAAGCTCCAGGTCACAGAAAGCCAGTTTTTTGCCAAAATTGGTTTTTGGCTGAACCCAATTTTCAAGCGTACAGTCGGGTATCCGGAGCCCCATTTTTATTCGCAGCATACCCAAAGCGTCCAAACATACAAGTTTTAAGAAAATCCGAGACAAAAAAATTTTGGTCAAAAATGGCAAAATCGGTAAGGGGGGTGCGGAGGAAAATTCCCGATTTTGACGAAAAAAAAATTTCTCTGCAAACTTGTTCAAACTTTGATATTTTACCTCTCGACCTATGCTGAGCGCGTATTTCGAGTCAGAACTCGTTCAAACTGGCTTGAACAGTCTCAAAAGCTCCAGGTCACAGAAAGCCAGTTTTTTGCCAAAATTGGTTTTTGGCTGAACCCAATTTTCAAGCGTACAGCCGGGTATCCGGAGCCCCATTTTTATTCGCAGCATACCCAAAGCGTCCAAACATACAAGTTTTAAGAAAATCCGAGACAAAAAAATTTTGGTCAAAAATGGCAAAATCGGTAAGGGGGGTGCGGAGGAAAATTCCCGATTTTGACGAAAAAAAAAATTTCTCTGCAAACTTGTTCAAACTTTGATATTTTACCTCTCGACCTATGCTGAGCGCGTATTTCGAGTCAGAACTCGTTCAAACTGGCTTGAACAGTCTCAAAAGCTCCAGGTCACAGAAAGCCAGTTTTTTGCCAAAATTGGTTTTTGGCTGAACCCAATTTTCAAGCGTACAGTCGGGTATCCGGAGCCCCATTTTTATTCGCAGCATACCCAAAGCGTCCAAACATACAAGTTTTAAGAAAATCCGAGACAAAAAAATTTTGGTCAAAAATGGCAAAATCGGTAAGGGGGGTGCGGAGGAAAATTCCCGATTTTGACGAAAAAAAAATTTCTCTGCAAACTTGTTCAAACTTTGATATTTTACCTCTCGACCTATGCTGAGCGCGTATTTCGAGTCAGAACTCGTTCAAACTGGCTTGAACAGTCTCAAAAGCTCCAGGTCACAGAAAGCCAGTTTTTTGCCAAAATTGGTTTTTGGCTGAACCCAATTTTCAAGCGTACAGTCGGGTATCCGGAGCCCCATTTTTATTCGCAGCATACCCAAAGCGTCCAAACATACAAGTTTTAAGAAAATCCGAGACAAAAAAATTTTGGTCAAAAATGGCAAAATCGGTAAGGGGGGTGCGGAGGAAAATTCCCGATTTTGACGAAAAAAAAATTTCTCTGCAAACTTGTTCAAACTTTGATATTTTACCTCTCGACCTATGCTGAGCGCGTATTTCGAGTCAGAACTCGTTCAAACTGGCTTGAACAGTCTCAAAAGCTCCAGGTCACAGAAAGCCAGTTTTTTGCCAAAATTGGTTTTTGGCTGAACCCAATTTTCAAGCGTACAGTCGGGTATCCGGAGCCCCATTTTTATTCGCAGCATACCCAAAGCGTCCAAACATACAAGTTTTAAGAAAATCCGAGACAAAAAAATTTTGGTCAAAAATGGCAAAATCGGTAAGGGGGGTGCGGAGGAAAATTCCCGATTTTGACGAAAAAAAAATTTCTCTGCAAACTTGTTCAAACTTTGATATTTTACCTCTCGACCTATGCTGAGCGCGTATTTCGAGTCAGAACTCGTTCAAACTGGCTTGAACAGTCTCAAAAGCTCCAGGTCACAGAAAGCCAGTTTTTTGCCAAAATTGGTTTTTGGCTGAACCCAATTTTCAAGCGTACAGTCGGGTATCCGGAGCCCCATTTTTATTCGCAGCATACCCAAAGCGTCCAAACATACAAGTTTTAAGAAAATCCGAGACAAAAAAATTTTGGTCAAAAATGGCAAAATCGGTAAGGGGGGTGCGGAGGAAAATTCCCGATTTTGACGAAAAAAAAATTTCTCTGCAAACTTGTTCAAACTTTGATATTTTACCTCTCGACCTATGCTGAGCGCGTATTTCGAGTCAGAACTCGTTCAAACTGGCTTGAACAGTCTCAAAAGCTCCAGGTCACAGAAAGCCAGTTTTTTGCCAAAATTGGTTTTTGGCTGAACCCAATTTTCAAGCGTACAGTCGGGTATCCGGAGCCCCATTTTTATTCGCAGCATACCCAAAGCGTCCAAACATACAAGTTTTAAGAAAATCCGAGACAAAAAAATTTTGGTCAAAAATGGCAAAATCGGTAAGGGGGGTGCGGAGGAAAATTCCCGATTTTGACGAAAAAAAAATTTCTCTGCAAACTTGTTCAAACTTTGATATTTTACCTCTCGACCTATGCTGAGCGCGTATTTCGAGTCAGAACTCGTTCAAACTGGCTTGAACAGTCTCAAAAGCTCCAGGTCACAGAAAGCCAGTTTTTTGCCAAAATTGGTTTTTGGCTGAACCCAATTTTCAAGCGTACAGTCGGGTATCCGGAGCCCCATTTTTATTCGCAGCATACCCAAAGCGTCCAAACATACAAGTTTTAAGAAAATCCGAGACAAAAAAATTTTGGTCAAAAATGGCAAAATCGGTAAGGGGGGTGCGGAGGAAAATTCCCGATTTTGACGAAAAAAAAATTTCTCTGCAAACTTGTTCAAACTTTGATATTTTACCTCTCGACCTATGCTGAGCGCGTATTTCGAGTCAGAACTCGTTCAAACTGGCTTGAACAGTCTCAAAAGCTCCAGGTCACAGAAAGCCAGTTTTTTGCCAAAATTGGTTTTTGGCTGAACCCAATTTTCAAGCGTACAGTCGGGTATCCGGAGCCCCATTTTTATTCGCAGCATACCCAAAGCGTCCAAACATACAAGTTTTAAGAAAATCCGAGACAAAAAAATTTTGGTCAAAAATGGCAAAATCGGTAAGGGGGGTGCGGAGGAAAATTCCCGATTTTGACGAAAAAAAAATTTCTCTGCAAACTTGTTCAAACTTTGATATTTTACCTCTCGACCTATGCTGAGCGCGTATTTCGAGTCAGAACTCGTTCAAACTGGCTTGAACAGTCTCAAAAGCTCCAGGTCACAGAAAGCCAGTTTTTTGCCAAAATTGGTTTTTGGCTGAACCCAATTTTCAAGCGTACAGTCGGGTATCCGGAGCCCCATTTTTATTCGCAGCATACCCAAAGCGTCCAAACATACAAGTTTTAAGAAAATCCGAGACAAAAAAATTTTGGTCAAAAATGGCAAAATCGGTAAGGGGGGTGCGGAGGAAAATTCCCGATTTTGACGAAAAAAAAATTTCTCTGCAAACTTGTTCAAACTTTGATATTTTACCTCTCGACCTATGCTGAGCGCGTATTTCGAGTCAGAACTCGTTCAAACTGGCTTGAACAGTCTCAAAAGCTCCAGGTCACAGAAAGCCAGTTTTTTGCCAAAATTGGTTTTTGGCTGAACCCAATTTTCAAGCGTACAGTCGGGTATCCGGAGCCCCATTTTTATTCGCAGCATACCCAAAGCGTCCAAACATACAAGTTTTAAGAAAATCCGAGACAAAAAAATTTTGGTCAAAAATGGCAAAATCGGTAAGGGGGGTGCGGAGGAAAATTCCCGATTTTGACGAAAAAAAAATTTCTCTGCAAACTTGTTCAAACTTTGATATTTTACCTCTCTACCTATGCTGAGCGCGTATTTCGAGTCAGAACTCGTTCAAACTGGCTTGAACAGTCTCAAAAGCTCCAGGTCACAGAAAGCCAGTTTTTTGCCAAAATTGGTTTTTGGCTGAACCCAATTTTCAAGCGTACAGTCGGGTATCCGGAGCCCCATTTTTATTCGCAGCATACCCAAAGCGTCCAAACATACAAGTTTTAAGAAAATCCGAGACAAAAAAATTTTGGTCAAAAATGGCAAAATCGGTAAGGGGGGTGCGGAGGAAAATTCCCGATTTTGACGAAAAAAAAATTTCTCTGCAAACTTGTTCAAACTTTGATATTTTACCTCTCGACCTATGCTGAGCGCGTATTTCGAGTCAGAACTCGTTCAAACTGGCTTGAACAGTCTCAAAAGCTCCAGGTCACAGAAAGCCAGTTTTTTGCCAAAATTGGTTTTTGGCTGAACCAATTTTCAAGCGTACAGTCGGGTATCCGGAGCCCCATTTTTATTCGCAGCATACCCAAAGCGTCCAAACATACAAGTTTTAAGAAAATCCGAGACAAAAAAAATTTGGTCAAAAATGGCAAAATCGGTAAGGGGGGTGCGGAGGAAAATTCCCGATTTTGACGAAAAAAAAATTTCTCTGCAAACTTGTTCAAACTTTGATATTTTACCTCTCGACCTATGCTGAGCGCGTATTTCGAGTCAGAACTCGTTCAAACTGGCTTGAACAGTCTCAAAAGCTCCAGGTCACAGAAAGCCAGTTTTTTGCCAAAATTGGTTTTTGGCTGAACCCAATTTTCAAGCGTACAGTCGGGTATCCGGAGCCCCATTTTTATTCGCAGCATACCCAAAGCGTCCAAACATACAAGTTTTAAGAAAATCCGAGACAAAAAAATTTTGGTCAAAAATGGCAAAATCGGTAAGGGGGGTGCGGAGGAAAATTCCCGATTTTGACGAAAAAAAAATTTCTCTGCAAACTTGTTCAAACTTTGATATTTTACCTCTCGACCTATGCTGAGCGCGTATTTCGAGTCAGAACTCGTTCAAACTGGCTTGAACAGTCTCAAAAGCTCCAGGTCACAGAAAGCCAGTTTTTTGCCAAAATTGGTTTTTGGCTGAACCCAATTTTCAAGCGTACAGTCGGGTATCCGGAGCCCCATTTTTATTCGCAGCATACCCAAAGCGTCCAAACATACAAGTTTTAAGAAAATCCGAGACAAAAAAATTTTGGTCAAAAATGGCAAAATCGGTAAGGGGGGTGCGGAGGAAAATTCCCGATTTTGACGAAAAAAAAATTTCTCTGCAAACTTGTTCAAACTTTGATATTTTACCTCTCGACCTATGCTGAGCGCGTATTTCGAGTCAGAACTCGTTCAAACTGGCTTGAACAGTCTCAAAAGCTCCAGGTCACAGAAAGCCAGTTTTTTGCCAAAATTGGTTTTTGGCTGAACCCAATTTTCAAGCGTACAGTCGGGTATCCGGAGCCCCATTTTTATTCGCAGCATACCCAAAGCGTCCAAACATACAAGTTTTAAGAAAATCCGAGACAAAAAAATTTTGGTCAAAAATGGCAAAATCGGTAAGGGGGGTGCGGAGGAAAATTCCCGATTTTGACGAAAAAAAAATTTCTCTGCAAACTTGTTCAAACTTTGATATTTTACCTCTCGACCTATGCTGAGCGCGTATTTCGAGTCAGAACTCGTTCAAACTGGCTTGAACAGTCTCAAAAGCTCCAGGTCACAGAAAGCCAGTTTTTTGCCAAAATTGGTTTTTGGCTGAACCCAATTTTCAAGCGTACAGTCGGGTATCCGGAGCCCCATTTTTATTCGCAGCATACCCAAAGCGTCCAAACATACAAGTTTTAAGAAAATCCGAGACAAAAAAATTTTGGTCAAAAATGGCAAAATCGGTAAGGGGGGTGCGGAGGAAAATTCCCGATTTTGACGAAAAAAAAATTTCTCTGCAAACTTGTTCAAACTTTGATATTTTACCTCTCGACCTATGCTGAGCGCGTATTTCGAGTCAGAACTCGTTCAAACTGGCTTGAACAGTCTCAAAAGCTCCAGGTCACAGAAAGCCAGTTTTTTGCCAAAATTGGTTTTTGGCTGAACCCAATTTTCAAGCGTACAGTCGGGTATCCGGAGCCCCATTTTTATTCGCAGCATACCCAAAGCGTCCAAACATACAAGTTTTAAGAAAATCCGAGACAAAAAAATTTTGGTCAAAAATGGCAAAATCGGTAAGGGGGGTGCGGAGGAAAATTCCCGATTTTGACGAAAAAAAAATTTCTCTGCAAACTTGTTCAAACTTTGATATTTTACCTCTCGACCTATGCTGAGCGCGTATTTCGAGTCAGAACTCGTTCAAACTGGCTTGAACAGTCTCAAAAGCTCCAGGTCACAGAAAGCCAGTTTTTTGCCAAAATTGGTTTTTGGCTGAACCCAATTTTCAAGCGTACAGTCGGGTATCCGGAGCCCCATTTTTATTCGCAGCATACCCAAAGCGTCCAAACATACAAGTTTTAAGAAAATCCGAGACAAAAAAATTTTGGTCAAAAATGGCAAAATCGGTAAGGGGGGTGCGGAGGAAAATTCCCGATTTTGACGAAAAAAAAATTTCTCTGCAAACTTGTTCAAACTTTGATATTTTACCTCTCGACCTATGCTGAGCGCGTATTTCGAGTCAGAACTCGTTCAAACTGGCTTGAACAGTCTCAAAAGCTCCAGGTCACAGAAAGCCAGTTTTTTGCCAAAATTGGTTTTTGGCTGAACCCAATTTTCAAGCGTACAGTCGGGTATCCGGAGCCCCATTTTTATTCGCAGCATACCCAAAGCGTCCAAACATACAAGTTTTAAGAAAATCCGAGACAAAAAAATTTTGGTCAAAAATGGCAAAATCGGTAAGGGGGGTGCGGAGGAAAATTCCCGATTTTGACGAAAAAAAAATTTCTCTGCAAACTTGTTCAAACTTTGATATTTTACCTCTCGACCTATGCTGAGCGCGTATTTCGAGTCAGAACTCGTTCAAACTGGCTTGAACAGTCTCAAAAGCTCCAGGTCACAGAAAGCCAGTTTTTTGCCAAAATTGGTTTTTGGCTGAACCCAATTTTCAAGCGTACAGTCGGGTATCCGGAGCCCCATTTTTATTCGCAGCATACCCAAAGCGTCCAAACATACAAGTTTTAAGAAAATCCGAGACAAAAAAATTTTGGTCAAAAATGGCAAAATCGGTAAGGGGGGTGCGGAGGAAAATTCCCGATTTTGACGAAAAAAAAATTTCTCTGCAAACTTGTTCAAACTTTGATATTTTACCTCTCGACCTATGCTGAGCGCGTATTTCGAGTCAGAACTCGTTCAAACTGGCTTGAACAGTCTCAAAAGCTCCAGGTCACAGAAAGCCAGTTTTTTGCCAAAATTGGTTTTTGGCTGAACCCAATTTTCAAGCGTACAGTCGGGTATCCGGAGCCCCATTTTTATTCGCAGCATACCCAAAGCGTCCAAACATACAAGTTTTAAGAAAATCCGAGACAAAAAAAATTTGGTCAAAAATGGCAAAATCGGTAAGGGGGGTGCGGAGGAAAATTCCCGATTTTGACGAAAAAAAAATTTCTCTGCAAACTTGTTCAAACTTTGATATTTTACCTCTCGACCTATGCTGAGCGCGTATTTCGAGTCAGAACTCGTTCAAACTGGCTTGAACAGTCTCAAAAGCTCCAGGTCACAGAAAGCCAGTTTTTTGCCAAAATTGGTTTTTGGCTGAACCCAATTTTCAAGCGTACAGTCGGGTATCCGGAGCCCCATTTTTATTCGCAGCATACCCAAAGCGTCCAAACATACAAGTTTTAAGAAAATCCGAGACAAAAAAATTTTGGTCAAAAATGGCAAAATCGGTAAGGGGGGTGCGGAGGAAAATTCCCGATTTTGACGAAAAAAAAATTTCTCTGCAAACTTGTTCAAACTTTGATATTTTACCTCTCGACCTATGCTGAGCGCGTATTTCGAGTCAGAACTCGTTCAAACTGGCTTGAACAGTCTCAAAAGCTCCAGGTCACAGAAAGCCAGTTTTTTGCTAAAATTGGTTTTTGGCTGAACCCAATTTTCAAGCGTACAGTCGGGTATCCGGAGCCCCATTTTTATTCGCAGCATACCCAAAGCGTCCAAACATACAAGTTTTAAGAAAATCCGAGACAAAAAAAATTTGGTCAAAAATGGCAAAATCGGTAAGGGGGGTGCGGAGGAAAATTCCCGATTTTGACGAAAAAAAATTTCTCTGCAAACTTGTTCAAACTTTGATATTTTACCTCTCGACCTATGCTGAGCGCGTATTTCGAGTCAGAACTCGTTCAAACTGGCTTGAACAGTCTCAAAAGCTCCAGGTCACAGAAAGCCAGTTTTTTGCCAAAATTGGTTTTTGGCTGAACCCAATTTTCAAGCGTACAGTCGGGTATCCGGAGCCCCATTTTTATTCGCAGCATACCCAAAGCGTCCAAACATACAAGTTTTAAGAAAATCCGAGACAAAAAAATTTTGGTCAAAAATGGCAAAATCGGTAAGGGGGGTGCGGAGGAAAATTCCCGATTTTGACGAAAAAAAAATTTCTCTGCAAACTTGTTCAAACTTTGATATTTTACCTCTCGACCTATGCTGAGCGCGTATTTCGAGTCAGAACTCGTTCAAACTGGCTTGAACAGTCTCAAAAGCTCCAGGTCACAGAAAGCCAGTTTTTTGCCAAAATTGGTTTTTGGCTGAACCCAATTTTCAAGCGTACAGTCGGGTATCCGGAGCCCCATTTTTATTCGCAGCATACCCAAAGCGTCCAAACATACAAGTTTTAAGAAAATCCGAGACAAAAAAATTTTGGTCAAAAATGGCAAAATCGGTAAGGGGGGTGCGGAGGAAAATTCCCGATTTTGACGAAAAAAAAATTTCTCTGCAAACTTGTTCAAACTTTGATATTTTACCTCTCGACCTATGCTGAGCGCGTATTTCGAGTCAGAACTCGTTCAAACTGGCTTGAACAGTCTCAAAAGCTCCAGGTCACAGAAAGCCAGTTTTTTGCCAAAATTGGTTTTTGGCTGAACCCAATTTTCAAGCGTACAGTCGGGTATCCGGAGCCCCATTTTTATTCGCAGCATACCCAAAGCGTCCAAACATACAAGTTTTAAGAAAATCCGAAACAAAAAAATTTTGGTCAAAAATGGCAAAATCGGTAAGGGGGGTGCGGAGGAAAATTCCCGATTTTGACGAAAAAAAAATTTCTCTGCAAACTTGTTCAAACTTTGATATTTTACCTCTCGACCTATGCTGAGCGCGTATTTCGAGTCAGAACTCGTTCAAACTGGCTTGAACAGTCTCAAAAGCTCCAGGTCACAGAAAGCCAGTTTTTTGCCAAAATTGGTTTTTGGCTGAACCCAATTTTCAAGCGTACAGTCGGGTATCCGGAGCCCCATTTTTATTCGCAGCATACCCAAAGCGTCCAAACATACAAGTTTTAAGAAAATCCGAGACAAAAAAATTTTGGTCAAAAATGGCAAAATCGGTAAGGGGGGTGCGGAGGAAAATTCCCGATTTTGACGAAAAAAAAAATTTCTCTGCAAACTTGTTCAAACTTTGATATTTTACCTCTCGACCTATGCTGAGCGCGTATTTCGAGTCAGAACTCGTTCAAACTGGCTTGAACAGTCTCAAAAGCTCCAGGTCACAGAAAGCCAGTTTTTTGCCAAAATTGGTTTTTGGCTGAACCCAATTTTCAAGCGTACAGTCGGGTATCCGGAGCCCCATTTTTATTCGCAGCATACCCAAAGCGTCCAAACATACAAGTTTTAAGAAAATCCGAGACAAAAAAATTTTGGTCAAAAATGGCAAAATCGGTAAGGGGGGTGCGGAGGAAAATTCCCGATTTTGACGAAAAAAAAATTTCTCTGCAAACTTGTTCAAACTTTGATATTTTACCTCTCGACCTATGCTGAGCGCGTATTTCGAGTCAGAACTCGTTCAAACTGGCTTGAACAGTCTCAAAAGCTCCAGGTCACAGAAAGCCAGTTTTTTGCCAAAATTGGTTTTTGGCTGAACCCAATTTTCAAGCGTACAGTCGGGTATCCGGAGCCCCATTTTTATTCGCAGCATACCCAAAGCGTCCAAACATACAAGTTTTAAGAAAATCCGAGACAAAAAAATTTTGGTCAAAAATGGCAAAATCGGTAAGGGGGGTGCGGAGGAAAATTCCCGATTTTGACGAAAAAAAAATTTCTCTGCAAACTTGTTCAAACTTTGATATTTTACCTCTCGACCTATGCTGAGCGCGTATTTCGAGTCAGAACTCGTTCAAACTGGCTTGAACAGTCTCAAAAGCTCCAGGTCACAGAAAGCCAGTTTTTTGCCAAAATTGGTTTTTGGCTGAACCCAATTTTCAAGCGTACAGTCGGGTATCCGGAGCCCCATTTTTATTCGCAGCATACCCAAAGCGTCCAAACATACAAGTTTTAAGAAAATCCGAGACAAAAAAATTTTGGTCAAAAATGGCAAAATCGGTAAGGGGGGTGCGGAGGAAAATTCCCGATTTTGACGAAAAAAAAATTTCTCTGCAAACTTGTTCAAACTTTGATATTTTACCTCTCGACCTATGCTGAGCGCGTATTTCGAGTCAGAACTCGTTCAAACTGGCTTGAACAGTCTCAAAAGCTCCAGGTCACAGAAAGCCAGTTTTTTGCCAAAATTGGTTTTTGGCTGAACCCAATTTTCAAGCGTACAGTCGGGTATCCGGAGCCCCATTTTTATTCGCAGCATACCCAAAGCGTCCAAACATACAAGTTTTAAGAAAATCCGAGACAAAAAAATTTTGGTCAAAAATGGCAAAATCGGTAAGGGGGGTGCGGAGGAAAATTCCCGATTTTGACGAAAAAAAAATTTCTCTGCAAACTTGTTCAAACTTTGATATTTTACCTCTCGACCTATGCTGAGCGCGTATTTCGAGTCAGAACTCGTTCAAACTGGCTTGAACAGTCTCAAAAGCTCCAGGTCACAGAAAGCCAGTTTTTTGCCAAAATTGGTTTTTGGCTGAACCCAATTTTCAAGCGTACAGTCGGGTATCCGGAGCCCCATTTTTATTCGCAGCATACCCAAAGCGTCCAAACATACAAGTTTTAAGAAAATCCGAGACAAAAAAATTTTGGTCAAAAATGGCAAAATCGGTAAGGGGGGTGCGGAGGAAAATTCCCGATTTTGACGAAAAAAAAATTTCTCTGCAAACTTGTTCAAACTTTGATATTTTACCTCTCGACCTATGCTGAGCGCGTATTTCGAGTCAGAACTCGTTCAAACTGGCTTGAACAGTCTCAAAAGCTCCAGGTCACAGAAAGCCAGTTTTTTGCCAAAATTGGTTTTTGGCTGAACCCAATTTTCAAGCGTACAGTCGGGTATCCGGAGCCCCATTTTTATTCGCAGCATACCCAAAGCGTCCAAACATACAAGTTTTAAGAAAATCCGAGACAAAAAAATTTTGGTCAAAAATGGCAAAATCGGTAAGGGGGGTGCGGAGGAAAATTCCCGATTTTGACGAAAAAAAAATTTCTCTGCAAACTTGTTCAAACTTTGATATTTTACCTCTCGACCTATGCTGAGCGCGTATTTCGAGTCAGAACTCGTTCAAACTGGCTTGAACAGTCTCAAAAGCTCCAGGTCACAGAAAGCCAGTTTTTTGCCAAAATTGGTTTTTGGCTGAACCCAATTTTCAAGCGTACAGTCGGGTATCCGGAGCCCCATTTTTATTCGCAGCATACCCAAAGCGTCCAAACATACAAGTTTTAAGAAAATCCGAGACAAAAAAATTTTGGTCAAAAATGGCAAAATCGGTAAGGGGGGTGCGGAGGAAAATTCCCGATTTTGACGAAAAAAAAATTTCTCTGCAAACTTGTTCAAACTTTGATATTTTACCTCTCGACCTATGCTGAGCGCGTATTTCGAGTCAGAACTCGTTCAAACTGGCTTGAACAGTCTCAAAAGCTCCAGGTCACAGAAAGCCAGTTTTTTGCCAAAATTGGTTTTTGGCTGAACCCAATTTTCAAGCGTACAGTCGGGTATCCGGAGCCCCATTTTTATTCGCAGCATACCCAAAGCGTCCAAACATACAAGTTTTAAGAAAATCCGAGACAAAAAAATTTTGGTCAAAAATGGCAAAATCGGTAAGGGGGGTGCGGAGGAAAATTCCCGATTTTGACGAAAAAAAAATTTCTCTGCAAACTTGTTCAAACTTTGATATTTTACCTCTCGACCTATGCTGAGCGCGTATTTCGAGTCAGAACTCGTTCAAACTGGCTTGAACAGTCTCAAAAGCTCCAGGTCACAGAAAGCCAGTTTTTTGCCAAAATTGGTTTTTGGCTGAACCCAATTTTCAAGCGTACAGTCGGGTATCCGGAGCCCCATTTTTATTCGCAGCATACCCAAAGCGTCCAAACATACAAGTTTTAAGAAAATCCGAGACAAAAAAATTTTGGTCAAAAATGGCAAAATCGGTAAGGGGGGTGCGGAGGAAAATTCCCGATTTTGACGAAAAAAAAATTTCTCTGCAAACTTGTTCAAACTTTGATATTTTACCTCTCGACCTATGCTGAGCGCGTATTTCGAGTCAGAACTCGTTCAAACTGGCTTGAACAGTCTCAAAAGCTCCAGGTCACAGAAAGCCAGTTTTTTGCCAAAATTGGTTTTTGGCTGAACCCAATTTTCAAGCGTACAGTCGGGTATCCGGAGCCCCATTTTTATTCGCAGCATACCCAAAGCGTCCAAACATACAAGTTTTAAGAAAATCCGAGACAAAAAAATTTTGGTCAAAAATGGCAAAATCGGTAAGGGGGGTGCGGAGGAAAATTCCCGATTTTGACGAAAAAAAAATTTCTCTGCAAACTTGTTCAAACTTTGATATTTTACCTCTCGACCTATGCTGAGCGCGTATTTCGAGTCAGAACTCGTTCAAACTGGCTTGAACAGTCTCAAAAGCTCCAGGTCACAGAAAGCCAGTTTTTTGCCAAAATTGGTTTTTTGGCTGAACCCAATTTTCAAGCGTACAGTCGGGTATCCGGAGCCCCATTTTTATTCGCAGCATACCCAAAGCGTCCAAACATACAAGTTTTAAGAAAATCCGAGACAAAAAAATTTTGGTCAAAAATGGCAAAATCGGTAAGGGGGGTGCGGAGGAAAATTCCCGATTTTGACGAAAAAAAAATTTCTCTGCAAACTTGTTCAAACTTTGATATTTTACCTCTCGACCTATGCTGAGCGCGTATTTCGAGTCAGAACTCGTTCAAACTGGCTTGAACAGTCTCAAAAGCTCCAGGTCACAGAAAGCCAGTTTTTTGCCAAAATTGGTTTTTGGCTGAACCCAATTTTCAAGCGTACAGTCGGGTATCCGGAGCCCCATTTTTATTCGCAGCATACCCAAAGCGTCCAAACATACAAGTTTTAAGAAAATCCGAGACAAAAAAATTTTGGTCAAAAATGGCAAAATCGGTAAGGGGGGTGCGGAGGAAAATTCCCGATTTTGACGAAAAAAAAATTTCTCTGCAAACTTGTTCAAACTTGATATTTTACCTCTCGACCTATGCTGAGCGCGTATTTCGAGTCAGAACTCGTTCAAACTGGCTTGAACAGTCTCAAAAGCTCCAGGTCACAGAAAGCCAGTTTTTGCCAAAATTGGTTTTTGGCTGAACCCAATTTTCAAGCGTACAGTCGGGTATCCGGAGCCCCATTTTTATTCGCAGCATACCCAAAGCGTCCAAACATACAAGTTTTAAGAAAATCCGAGACAAAAAAATTTTGGTCAAAAATGGCAAAATCGGTAAGGGGGGTGCGGAGGAAAATTCCCGATTTTGACGAAAAAAAATTTCTCTGCAAACTTGTTCAAACTTTGATATTTTACCTCTCGACCTATGCTGAGCGCGTATTTCGAGTCAGAACTCGTTCAAACTGGCTTGAACAGTCTCAAAAGCTCCAGGTCACAGAAAGCCAGTTTTTGCCAAAATTGGTTTTTGGCTGAACCCAATTTTCAAGCGTACAGTCGGGTATCCGGAGCCCCATTTTTATTCGCAGCATACCCAAAGCGTCCAAACATACAAGTTTTAAGAAAATCCGAGACAAAAAAATTTTGGTCAAAAATGGCAAAATCGGTAAGGGGGTGCGGAGGAAAATTCCCGATTTTGACGAAAAAAAATTTCTCTGCAAACTTGTTCAAACTTTGATATTTTACCTCTCGACCTATGCTGAGCGCGTATTTCGAGTCAGAACTCGTTCAAACTGGCTTGAACAGTCTCAAAAGCTCCAGGTCACAGAAAGCCAGTTTTTTGCCAAAATTGGTTTTTGGCTGAACCCAATTTTCAAGCGTACAGTCGGGTATCCGGAGCCCCATTTTTATTCGCAGCATACCCAAAGCGTCCAAACATACAAGTTTTAAGAAAATCCGAGACAAAAAAATTTTGGTCAAAAATGGCAAAATCGGTAAGGGGGTGCGGAGGAAAATTCCCGATTTTGACGAAAAAAAAATTTCTCTGCAAACTTGTTCAAACTTTGATATTTTACCTCTCGACCTATGCTGAGCGCGTATTTCGAGTCAGAACTCGTTCAAACTGGCTTGAACAGTCTCAAAAGCTCCAGGTCACAGAAAGCCAGTTTTTTGCCAAAATTGGTTTTTGGCTGAACCCAATTTTCAAGCGTACAGTCGGGTATCCGGAGCCCCATTTTTATTCGCAGCATACCCAAAGCGTCCAAACATACAAGTTTTAAGAAAATCCGAGACAAAAAAATTTTGGTCAAAAATGGCAAAATCGGTAAGGGGGTGCGGAGGAAAATTCCCGATTTTGACGAAAAAAAAATTTCTCTGCAAACTTGTTCAAACTTTGATATTTTACCTCTCGACCTATGCTGAGCGCGTATTTCGAGTCAGAACTCGTTCAAACTGGCTTGAACAGTCTCAAAAGCTCCAGGTCACAGAAAGCCAGTTTTTTGCCAAAATTGGTTTTTGGCTGAACCCAATTTTCAAGCGTACAGTCGGGTATCCGGAGCCCCATTTTTATTCGCAGCATACCCAAAGCGTCCAAACATACAAGTTTTAAGAAAATCCGAGACAAAAAAATTCTGGTCAAAAATGGCAAAATCGGTAAGGGGGGTGCGGAGGAAAATTCCCGATTTTGACGAAAAAAAAATTTCTCTGCAAACTTGTTCAAACTTTGATATTTTACCTCTCGACCTATGCTGAGCGCGTATTTCGAGTCAGAACTCGTTCAAACTGGCTTGAACAGTTTCAAAAGCTCCAGGTCACAGAAAGCCAGTTTTTTGCCAAAATTGGTTTTTGGCTGAACCCAATTTTCAAGCGTACAGTCGGGTATCCGGAGCCCCATTTTTATTCGCAGCATACCCAAAGCGTCCAAACATACAAGTTTTAAGAAAATCCGAGACAAAAAAATTTTGGTCAAAAATGGCAAAATCGGTAAGGGGGGTGCGGAGGAAAATTCCCGATTTTGACGAAAAAAAATTTCTCTGCAAACTTGTTCAAACTTTGATATTTTACCTCTCGACCTATGCTGAGCGCGTATTTCGAGTCAGAACTCGTTCAAACTGGCTTGAACAGTCTCAAAAGCTCCAGGTCACAGAAAGCCAGTTTTTTGCCAAAATTGGTTTTTGGCTGAACCCAATTTTCAAGCGTACAGTCGGGTATCCGGAGCCCCATTTTTATTCGCAGCATACCCAAAGCGTCCAAACATACAAGTTTTAAGAAAATCCGAGACAAAAAAATTTTGGTCAAAAATGGCAAAATCGGTAAGGGGGGTGCGGAGGAAAATTCCCGATTTTGACGAAAAAAAAAATTTCTCTGCAAACTTGTTCAAACTTTGATATTTTACCTCTCGACCTATGCTGAGCGCGTATTTCGAGTCAGAACTCGTTCAAACTGGCTTGAACAGTCTCAAAAGCTCCAG
>CAVMGG010000687.1:0-59414 GCA_963680895.1 Fragum sueziense
GGCTAAAAAGATAAAGTTTTTCTTCAAGAAGTATTTAGAGTTTGAGGAGAGATACGGAACACCCTCACAGGCTGAAGAAGTGAAAAAGAAGGCACTGGAATTTGTGGAGCTTGGTGGAATACAGGATTGAAATTAACATAATAGGCTGGCTGCAAGTTTTGATAAACAATGACATTTATCCTTTCCCAAACAAGACTGAGTTTTCATATACCTGATAGGAAGAGCTTGGGAAAACATTGAGGCAAAAGTAGGAAATGCTGGTCACCAGCATTTTCTTCTTTTGCCTCAATATTTTTGTCTATATTGCAGGGTTGCCACGGTCAGGGAAAAAAGTCTGGAAAATGATATTTTTTCCAGGTCAGGGAAAAGTCAGGGAATTTTGATTTTAGTCAGGGAAAATCAGAAAAACGAAAAAAGTCAGGGAAAAGTCAGGGAATTTCAAAATTTTATGGCAAAGGTAGAATCCAGTTCTGAAAATCATATTATTGATGGTTTTCAAGTAAGATCTTTTTGAGTGAAATTTGGAAAAATAGACCCCAGATGCCATCAAATCTCACTATATTTTCCCAAATTTCTCGGGGGAGACCCCCCAACCCCCCTTAAAAGGAAGAATAATGTCTTCTCTTGTCTCCACTGGCATGGCATGCTGGAATGGCACTCAACACACGAATGAAAATTACAAAATCCTGAGTTAGAGTATGCCCCTGACAATTATATTTTAGAAGGTTTAACATGCTTATACTTGAAGGAATTAACTTGTCTTTGAAGAAAAAATAGCTGATTTTAGAAACTTAACTTTTCTGAATAGAGCCAAGCAACATACATTATTTCACCACGCTGAATTCTCTAGTGATGCCAGCTGAAGTTTATCTTTTAAGAAAAGACTTCCCCCCCCCCCCCAAAAAAAAAAGTCAAATTTGAATCTATCAGAACTTATTTACATGTATTGAGATAATATATGTTTTGGTGGGTGAGGACCTCTGTATTGGGAGTTGAGATGCCGCTAGAAGTATTTGGGTTTTACGATTATTTAAATAATGCAAGAAAAAGTATATCAAAACTCTGTGATTGTATGTATGGAAAATGGTATTTAGTCAGGGAAAAATCAGGGAAAAGTCAGGGAATTTTGAATTGAAAGTTGAGTGGCAACCCTGATATTGTACAAACTAGATTTATGTTAAGGTACAAATACAGAATCTAAAGGATGAAATACATGTTTTACAAGAAAGTATTTACAGTTTAAAGAGTGATATAGAACACCGACACAAACAGAGGAAGTGAAGAAGGCACTGGATTTTATATAGCTGGGTGGAATTCAGGATTGAAAATTGACTTGCGTTTGTATTTGGGACTGATCACTTAAAAAATGTAAAAAATAAACACTAAGGTTAAGCAATGAATTACTGTGGTCATTTCTTAATCTCGGTGTTTATGTTACCTTGTTTTAGGCTTTGACACAAAATAATGAAGAAATTGGAATTTGTGGAACTTGTGGGCGTTCAGGATTAAAGTTGTGCTTTTTGAATCTGTATTGAATTACATGTTAGTATGATAAACATTTCATTCGAGAGATTTAATAGTCTTAAAGAAAAGAGTTATAAGATTTGAAAGAATTCTCTCTTGCGAGTAGCATGTAATTTGTCAACTGATGCCTTTTGCATTCAGGATTGGTCTAATACATTGTCCAAGAAAGAGTATTAAAGACAAGTTTTATCTGGAAACATACCAATATGTTTGTTTTGTTAGGGGGTGGTAATACCATGTTTTTGATAGCTATTTTTTGTATAAATAAATTGTTTTTTTGATAGTATACGTAGGTATCTTTGTCTTTCATTTTGACCTGCCTAATAGAAATGCCATAGGAAAGCATATAGGCAAAAGAAGAAAATGCAGGTCACAAGGATTTTCTTCTTTTGCTTCAATATTTTCTGAGCTATAACACACATTTTGGGCCTTTTTTGGCCTTATGACATTGTTTTCCTTGTCGCCTGCGGATTCTATCAAATTGGAACAGCCATAAAGTATGCTGTCTTTTGCAAAAGTATTAATCCTGTCTCAAACAAGACCAGGGTACTAAACATCTTATGACCAAGTTTTTATGTAAACTGTGTAACAAGACATCTGATTGCACGAGAAATCCGACTGATCCCATCAGGGCTGTTGTTACAAGTAATTATGCAAAAAATCAAACATACGATCGTTAGTAATACGGGCCCCTGGCCCTGGTTTCTCAAAAAAAATTAAGTATATACTCATGATTACATTCTCAACTTCAATTGAGTACCAATCAACATTGAATACCAATCAACGTTGATTAGTATTCAATTGAAGTTCACATGGATTTCATGTGATTTGAGCACGGTGTTCAGAGTCCCAGTATATACTTAAGGTTTTTTTTTTCGAAACCGGGGCCTGGATTTGGCATCTGATGATGCATAATAGAAAAGGCTTTGGAACTCATTAGCAGCGTTTCCTTTTCTCTCAATATTTTCTCTTACTATAACAGACATTTTGTTTTTGACATCAACTAGATCTATTTTGTCGTCTTACTCCTAACATTTTTCTGCAGTCTTAACCCTTTTTCACATATTGACGCTTTTGGACGCCCCACAAAATAAGGCTTTGGAAAACATTGTTGAAAATGAAGAAATTGCTTGTGACAAGCATTTTCTTCATTTCCCACAATGTTTTCTGCCAAGAAAGACCAAACAAGAGTGCCTGAAAGGCACTGATATCGCTCACCTGAGTTCTCTGTGTATTTGATTGTGTACAATATAGGTTTTGTTGTAAACAAATATATATGTCAGTATTATGTCATATTAAATTATTGTAAACTAGAATATCACTGAAAGTGATCATACCCGCAAACAGCACTGTTTTTGTGCATTTTGAGAAGTACATTTCATTTGAACTGTGATCTGATCAATTGGGAAAAAGAGCAAACAAAAAAATCAACAGACCAAACAACACATGTAAATGTTGCGAAAAATACCAATTTTCAACAAAAGGACATAACTCATTTAAAAATCAACAAGCCCCACCCTGCCATGCCCACATTTTTTCAATTGATCAAAAATTCTCAACCATATATTGAAGACAGTCACTCAAGGTACATTCCTGTAAGGTTTGGTTCAACTTAGCCCTATAATTACATTTTTAAAAGAATTTTCTCATGAATTTGTTAAGTCCAATAAGCCCTGCCCCGCCAAGACCACATTTTTTGACAAATAAAAAATTCTCGAACAGATATTGTAACGAGTCACCCAATGATCATTTCTGCCAAGTTTGGTAACGAATTGCCTGATGGTTAAGGAGAAGAAGATTTTGGAAGAATTATCTAACAATTTCTTGAAGTCTGGTAAGCCCCACCCTGTAAGCCGATGTTTTTCACCCAATAAAAAAATTCATGAACATGTGTTGAATACAGTCTCTCAAGGGACATTCCCGCTACATTTGGTTCAAATTGACCGAATAATTGATTTTTAAAGATTTTTCACATGATTTCTCCTAGTCCGACAAGCCCCGCCCTGCCAAGCCCACAATTTTTGACAAATCAAAAATTCACGAACAAGTTTTGAAAAGGGTCACCAAAGGAACATTCCTTTCAAGTTTGGTAATAATTAGCCCAGTGGTTAAGGAGGAGAAGATTTTTGAATAATTATCTTTCGATTTCTCGAAGTCTGATAAACCCCGCCCTGCCACGCCCACAATTTTTGACGAATCAAAAATTCATGAGCATGTGTTGAAAACAGTCACTCAAGGGACATTTCTGCCAAGCTTGGTTCAAATTGGCCTGATAATTGATTTTTAAAGATTTTTCACACAATTTCTCTAAGTCCAATAAGCCCCGCCCTGCCACGCCCACAATTTTTGACAAATCAAAAATTCACGAACAAGTTGTTAAAAGGGTCACCCAATAAACATTTCTGCCAAGTTTGGAAAGAATTGGCCAAGTGGTTGAGGAGGAGAAGATTTTTGAAGAATTACCTAAAGATTTCTATTAGTCTGATAAGCCCCGCCCTGCCACGCCCACAATTTTTGACAAATCAAAAATTCACGAACAAATTTTGAAAAGGGTCACCCAAGGAACATTCCTTTCAAGTTTGGTAAGAATTAGCCCAATGGTTGAGGAGAAGATTTTTGAATAATTATCTTACGATTTCTCGAAGTCTGATAAGCCCCGTCCTGCCACGCCCACAATTTTCACCCAATCAAAAATTCATGAGCATGTGTTGAAAACAGTCACTCAAGGGACATTTCTGCCAAGCTTGATTAAAATTGGCCTGATAATTGATTTTTAAAGATTTTTCACATGATTTCTCTAAGTCCGATAAGCCCCGCCCTGCCACGCCCACAATTTTTGACGAATCAAAAATTCACCAACAAGTTTTGAAAAGGGTCACCCAAGGAACATTCCTTTCAAGTTTGGTAATAATTAGCCCAGTGGTTAAGGAGGAGAAGATTTTTATGCCCCCGTATCGAGAGATCGGGGGCATATTGTTTTACTCATGTCCGTCTGTCTGTCTGTCTGTCTGTCTGTCTGTCCGTCTGTCCGTCTGTCTGTCCGTCCGTCCGTCTGTCCGAAAACTTAACCTGAAAACTTAACCTTTGCCATTTCTCCAAAACTATTTGACATACAAAGCTCAAATTTGGTATGCAACTTCCTTTCAACAATATCTATCTGTTCCATGCAATTTGACCTTCCTCAAGGTCCTACATTAACCCTTATCAACCCTTTACTCCACGAAAACTTAACATTTTCGAAAAATGGCCATTTCGGGGGCATTTGTGTTTCACAAACACATCTTGTTGAATAATTATCTTTCGATTTCTCGAAGTCTGATAAGCCCCGCCCTGCCTCACCCACAATTTTTGACGAATCAAAAATTCATGAACAAGTTTTGAAAAGGGTCACCCAAGGAACATTTCTGCCAAGTTTGGAAAGAATTGGCCCAGTGGTTGAGGAGGAGAAGATTTTTGAAGAATTTCCTAATGATTTCTTTAAGTCTGATAAGCCCCGCCCTGCCACGCCCACAATTTTTGATGAATCAAAAATTCACAAACAAGTTTTGAAAAGGGTCACCCAAGGAACATTTCTGCCAAGTTTGTAAAGAATTGGCCCAGTGGTTGAGGAGGAGAAGATGTTTAAAGCAATTGTTGACGACGCACGACGCACGCCGGACACAGGGTGATCACAAAAGCTCACCTTGAGCATGTTGCTCAGGTGAGCTAAAAAATGTTCAATGTTTCAAATTTTGTTCAATGGAAATTGTTGTCTGCAACACCTCAGAGTTTTGACAAGGCTAAAATTTTGTTGTTTAGTAATGGGTTATTTTTTGGCCATTTATAAAAGAGTTCAGAGCTGCCCTGTGACTGTTGATCTGTTTTGGATCAGAAAGCTCTACCTGTGACGTGCCGAGCCCGGATAGCTCAGTCGGTTACATCGGAGTCTGTCAATCCAGGGGTCTCGAGTTAAAACCCCCGCTCGGCCAGTATCCATTCTGACTTTTGACAAAAGTCATTTGTCCCTCACCAATGAGTGTGAATCATCTATGTGAGAGAGCAGCTGTAGGCTCCGTTTGGATATTGTGGTTGTACTGGTGCGAGTAATACCAGGAACCCAAGGTTAGGTGCTCCAGCTGCTGCCATATGACCCTGGTATTTGAAAACGGTGTAAAACCCCAATAAACTTAAACTCTACCTGTGGCATAGTCTTAACCGTTTCCAAATCAGCTCAATTTTGGACTTTTCAGAGTTTAACCCTTTCCCAAACTTGACCTGGTTTTGACTTCCCTAATAGATTATGCTTGGGAAAACATTGAGAAAAAAGAAGAAACTGCTGATAACCAGCAATTTCTCCTTTTGCCTCAATATTTTCTTGGATATAACATAAATAGTTATACCCCCCACCTACGAAGTAGAGGGGGGTATATTGGTTTCACCATGTGTGTCTGTCTGTCTGTCCGTCCATCCGTAGACTTTTTCGTTTCCGTGCTCTAACTCAAGAACAGTTTGACCTAGGATCATGAAACTTTACACAGTCGTTGCCCATGACCCAAGGAGGTGCCCTATTGTTTTTGGGTCACCAAGGTCAAAGGTCAAGGTCACAATTGGACTTTGTTTAAAATCCGTTTCCCTGCTCAAACTCGAGAATCGGTTGGCCTAGGATCATGACCCAAGGAGGTGCCCTATTGTTTTTGGGTCACCAAGGTCAAAGGTCAAGGTAACAATCGGACTTTGTTTAAAATCCGTTTCCGTGCTCTAACTCGAGAACTGGTTGACCTAGGATCATGAAACTTTACACAGTTGTTGCCCATGACCTAAGGAGGTGCCCTATTGTTTTTGGGTCACCAAGGTCAAAGGTCACGGTCACAATCAGACTTTGTTTAAAATCTGTTTCCGTGCTCTAACTCGAGAACTTGTTGACCTAGGATCATGAAACTTTACACAGTTATTGCCTATGACCCAAGGAGGTGCCCTATTGTTTTTGGGTCACCAAGGTCAAAGGTCAAGGTCACAATTGGACTTTGTTTAAAATCAGTTTCCGTGCTCTAACTCGAGAACCGGTTGGCCTAGGATCATGAAACTTTACATAGTTGTTGCCCATGATCCAAAGAGGTGCCCTATTGTTTTTGGGTCACAGAGGTCAAGGTCACAGATGGACTTTGTTTAAAATTCGTTTCCGTGCTCCATCTAAAGAACCTTTTGACCTATAGCACTTTTCCAGTGACAAGGTGCTAGTGGGGGGTATTTGTCCGCTTTGCGACAGTTCTAGTCCTTGGGCCAGGACCAGGAAAATGGGGTAAGTATTACCAGAAAAAAGGACAAAAGGACACCTATATATATTTGTAGATATACATCTGACGGATGTTTTTCAGTGATGATATCCGACATGAAGAGTAGCTAAATATGTTTTACCCTTACCTTTATATAGGTACCCTTCACTACGTGAATGACAATCTGGTTTGGGGTAAGGGAAAGGGAAAAAATAATAAAAAAATATCAAATGAATGAATAAATCTATTTATTTGAATCCATACGTATGAGCATGTATTTCACTACTTATGAATCATGATTTTTTAAATTATGTAATTATTATGACGTCATTACTCCTCTTCAAAATATGCTTTATGTGCAATCAAGTATAAGAATTGGCCGAAATATTCGAAAAAGTATTGTTCTATAATTATCATTTATTTCTAATTCAAGAAGACATAGTTTATCATAAAGTACATTATCTTAGAAACATTTTGAGCGTTGTTTGCACTCTGGCCGTCGGGGCTTTTGGCTGTTACCCTTATCTTAAACCCTTAACCCTATCATTTTTTGCATTCAAATTTATAACATTTATTTGGTCATATTTCCATTGAATTTTGACCTACAGGTGTCAAAATGGTATCAAATGAAAGCTTATGACTCGCTCTTTCGTTTGTAGTTATATTATTCAAATTATCTCATTTGCATATTCATGAATATTAATGATTTCCCTTAAAAAATCCATTTTTGGCGAAAATTTTGATAAATACTTTCCAAAACAAGGCGTTTCGTTTCAGGGGGAATTTTGAAAACATCATTTTTCTTAAAGAATATTATATTAGAAACATTTTGAGCCTTGTTTACACTCTGGCCGTTGGGGCTTTTTGCCGTAACCCTTATCTAAACCCTTAGCCCCATCAAATTACTTATGTAAATTTTGAAAATGAATTCGGCCATATCTTCATTGAATATTTGCACACAGTTGTCAGAATGATATCAAATGAAAGCTTATGACTATTCTTTCATTCTAGTTATGTTATGCAAATTAGCTCATTTGCATATTCATGAATTTTCCTAAAATTGCGATTTTCTACGGAAATATGGTACATACTTTCCAAAACGAGGCATTTTTTGTGCAGGGAATTACGTAAACATATCAAATCTTAAAGAAAATTAATATATCAAACATTTTGAGAGATGTTTGCACTTAATTTGGCCGTAGGGGCTTTGGGCCATAAACCTTATCTAAACCCTTAACCCTATAAAATTGTTCAGTCATTTCATAACGTTTTTGGTCATGTCTTGGTTGAATATTGACCTACAGATGTAAGAATGGTATCGAATGAAAGTTTATGACTTGCTCAATAATTTACCATAAATTTTATGCAAATTACCTTATTTGTATATTCGCGAATATTAATGACACTACTTAAAACTGTGACCCTTTTTGCGAATTAGGTTTTTGTTTGGTAAAAGTGTCATATCTCAGTTTTACTAACGCCATTACTTTAAAACTTTGCACATACTTCTATGACCATGGTACCAACCTCAAGACAGATATCTATTGCTCTAGCATTTAATGTCGAGCAATTTTTACCTTTTTGTTGCCTAGAAATTCTTCATCAAACTTTAATGAGCATCTTTCAAACATCTGTCACAAATAAGTTTGTTTCTGTCATAGCTTTTGCTTTCAAACTTGGCATATGCTCTTGCTTCTAAGATCAGCATCTGTTATGTTATCTAGTAACAGTTAATGTTCATTCGTTTGGCATATTCACTCATTTTCATGCAAGATTCAATCATTTTTTAGCATCCGTAATTTTGCATCTTACTGTAAATCTGCTTAAATATGAGGGCTAAACAACCCTTTTGAACGTAAAATAATACACCCTAAATCCAATATTAAATAGAAAATAATGTCCCTAAAGTTTAGGAAAACACTGATACAGTAAACTGAATACATTATTATAAATAACTGTTAAATATTTTAACAATTTCTTTGCACAATTTACACTACTGATTGAATGATTATGATGATGAACAGAACTGATTAGATGGTTCAAATGATCTCGTTTGATACTTTTAGAATTCAAAACACATGGATAAACAAAAAGGGCAAGTGCAATATATTGAAAGTTTATTGACATCGTTTAAAATTAAGGTTGTAGGTCGTATACATGTATAGCAGATTCTTTAGGGGATAGCTAGATCTATGACAGAAGGTATAAATTTTGCAATTATAGTGTTTTCATTATTATTATACAGCGTTCTTTGGATGATATGTGCACTTCCAAGGAGTATGATCTTCTGCAGTTCCTCGATAACTGGTGCACCAGGGATTTGTTTGAATATTTTGTCAAGTCCCTTCTTAATGAGACCAAGTGCACCTACAAAGACTTGTACAGTTGTCGTCTCCATACCCACATTCTGGCTACTTCTATCTCAAGGTCTTTGTATTTTGATAGTTTCTCAAGTGCATGAACGGAGACATTTCTTTCAGAAGGAACCGTCATGTCAATCATGATGAACGTCTTGTCCAATTTGTTCTTAATGATTTCTGGTCTGTAAGCTCTAATTTCTGTACCAGTATTCACCGACATGTCCCTTTACGACAGTTTTTGGTTGATATTCATACAATTTTTTGTTTGCTGGGAGTCTAAATTGCTTGCAGATTTTCCAATAAATGTACCCTGCTGCCTTGTCATGTCTTTGAATGTACTATGTTGCCACTAATGTTGGACAGCCCGAGACAATTTCATCATATTGGTTGCATATTCTGCACTTTGGATCTGTACCATCTTTGATGATCTTGTTGTGATATGCTCTTGTAGCCAAAATCTGATGTTGTGCTGCTATCACCATTCCCTCTGTTTCTGCATTGAGACCTGCAACAGAGAGCCACTTATGTGTCTGATCTTGGTCAACATCTGGTTTGTCAAACCTTACGGGTATTGCCCATGCATTGATTTGGCTTTCCATGTTTGTGTCATCCTCTTTTGGGCATTTGCCTTTGTCCGTCTTGTTCTTTTGGCATACTCTGTGACGGATTCTTCTCCATTTCTTGTCGTTTGTGCAATGTTCAGTTCTTGAATGAATGTTCTGGTTTGCTCTGAGATTGAGTAAAGTTTCTTGTTACGTTCATGTTCCCGGATCAGATGTAGCAGATTGTCTTTTGTTGTCTCCAAATACGTGTTTATGCCATCTCAATCTATGAGAGGCCCCTACCACCGATCTTTCGTGGTAGGTACAATCTTTCAAAGTCAACCTTTGGGTGGTGCATGCTTTCTGTTGTTAGTAATTGTCTGATCTTTGTGTCAAGTTTTCCGTTTTTCTTGCATTTGCCAGTTTATGGCTTCAATCTTATCTGCAGCTTTCAGCTCACTCTTGATGGCAAGCCTAACTCTTCTGTAATACTCTTTTCTGATCTTTTCCCTCATTGCTGCATGTTGAATTCCGTCACCTTCATTAACACAAGGTATTTGTATTTAGCGTCTTGGTCTAGTTTCTTGATGACGTTGTCTCTTTCTAGCTGTATGTCAGATGTTGATGTTAGTTTTCCTTTTTTGAAGGTGGCTTTTAGACACTTGTCCAGTTCAAATTGCATACATATGTCATCACTAAAGACCTTTACTGTCTCGAGCAGCTGTTTTGATGGTGATCGTTCTTGGCAAAGGTCTTTAGGTCATCCATGTAGAAAATATGGTTGATCTTCTTACCTTGGATTTCATATCCATGTCCAGTGTCATTCAGCATGGTACTGAGAGGGGCAAGAAACAAACAGAAGTGGAAGGGTGATAGTTATGCGACTTTGCATGCAGATGGTTAAGTCTTGAACTTCTTTGGCCTTGGTTTGAAACCTACCGGATGAGGACTCCCACCACGCCCATTTATTTGGGACCATAACCTTTGACCTAGTTACCCTGACCTTTGAGTTTGACCTACTTTTAAAAAACTTAAACTTTAAAGGGCTTACAACAGGAATTTATCCTTAACCCCAAATGCTGTCAAAACACTGTATACTGAGTTCCCCGTCTCTTTCTTGTCTCCTTTTAGATCTACATGCAGTTTACCTATAGTTGTCCATAATTTGTCAACGAAGTAATAACTAATTTATTTGTGTTATTTTACCTTTTGAATTACGGTATAAAACACACATTATATTTGCAACTAGAAATGTCTCATTTCAGCAATCTAAACACGCAGGAGCATATTGTTTTACTCTTGTCTGTCTGTCTGTCTGTCCGTCTGTATGAAAACTTAACACTGGCCTTTTCTTCAAAAAATATTTGACATACAAAGCTCTAATTTAGTATTTAACCTTCTTTTGAACAATGATATTTATCTGTTCGTGCAATATCAATATGACATTCCTCAAGGTCATTCATTAACCCTTATCAATCCTTAGCTCGAAAATTTAGCATAAAAACTTAACATTGCCATTCCTTGGGCATTTGTGTTTCACGATCTTGTTATTAAAGTTTTTATTAATATTCATAAGCATACTAATTAGTTTTGTGTAAGAGATGTCTTAACAAAATAACATTTCAAAACTAGAATGTATGTTTTATTACTATAATAGTTTTAAAATGTTTTTTTTTTCGATTAGTTGAAGCTTATACTGAAATTTCTATAAGAAGACAGTTGCCATGGAAACAAGAAGGTTGTTAGATTTTGCTTATCCGGCACTTTGAAATGGAACAACAGTCAGAATTCATTAACAGGTTCAAGAAAATACAGAGGGTTTTCATTTTTGGCTTATGACAAAATAATGCCATACTCCATATTGAAAAGCATGTAATTTGCTCGGCTTACTACCTCCCTTTATGGATATACCTGTTGTGATTTATTCCATATACATGCTGTGTAGGACAAATTATTCAACATGAATTGTATTTCTATGCATCTGGTTTATATATGCAGTGTATGCTTTGTATAGAAAGCAGTAAAGCCACATTATTTTAAACATTTCAAAACCTTGCACTGATTTTCAACTATCCAAACCCTATCAAATTTCAAATGCACATTCTGAGGTATAGCTACTCTGCAGAGTGGATATCATTGCATTTTTGTCCTTCCTTTGGATAGGTCTTTCAAGATATATAGGTGTCCCTTTGTCCATTTTAGTGGTAACTCCAACCATATCTGGCCCAAGGACTATTCTAGTTTGACCTGTTGTGATCATTTACTTTGTTGTCTGCAGCAGCTTTCAAATTGGACTTACTTAAAATTTTGCAGTTTGGGAAAGGGTTAAAGCCATAATAGAAGACAGAATAAAGCCCCACTGAAATGAAAACAAGATGTACTCGTATAGCATAGAAAATTTTAAGGCAAAAGAAATTGATGGTTATCATCCTTTTTATTATACGCCTTAAGGGTCGTATTTTGTTATGGACCCGCTCGTCCGTCCGTCCGTCCGTCCGTTAGCAATTTCTTGTGTGCGCAACTCCTACAGTTTTGATCGGAATTTGATCAAACTTGCCACAATGAATCTCCATGGTGTCTAGTTGTGCACCTCACTTAAGGAATTCAGATAACTCTTTTCGTTCTTGAATTATCTGCCCTTGAATTAAAAAAAATGCCCATTTTCTTGTGTGCGCAACGCCTCCTACAGTTTTGATCAGAATTTGATCAAACTTGCCACAATGAATCTCCATAGTGTCTAATTCTGCACATCGCTTACGGAATTTAGATAACTGTTTTCGATCTTGAATTATCTGCCCTTGTATTTAAGGAAAAACGCCCATTTTTTCAAAAATGCCCATTTTCTCCTGTGTGCTACTTCTACAGTTTCAACCAGAATTTAATCAAACTAGCCACAATGAATCTCTTTGGTCTCTTGTTGTGCAAACAATATTTTGATAACTTTTCATGTTTGAATTATCTGCCCTTGAATTCAATTTTACTGACAAGCCCCTCTCGGGCGTATATGCGCCGCTCTGCGAAGCTCTTGTTTCTAGTGTTTCCAAAGAGCTGCGGCTATAGCACAGTTGGTAGAGCATCGGACACTCACCCATGAAGTCCCCAGTTTGATCCCTGGCTGCGGCAAATATCCTCTCAGACAAATTGTCTCCCACCAATGGTTTGATATCGTTAACCTATGTAGGTGAGCAGCTGGAGGCCTGTAAGGATGTTGTGGTAGTTCTGGTATGCAAAACAAAAATAATTCATGGTTAGATTCACTAGCTGTGTGATATGACCATAGCAGAGGAGCAGCATTAAACCCAAAACAATCGATCTAATGTTTCCAATGACTTGTCATATACAGACTCGGTTAGATTTTGTCCGTTTAACCAAAGCATTTAACACTAAAGGCTAAAACACTTGCTGGACTTCCAAACTTGGCTCACTAAATAGTTTTAGGGAAAAGAAGACAATGCTGAAAACCAACATTTCCCCATTCTGTATTGAAAATTGGCTTTCATGTTTTTTATGGCTTTTTCCAAAGCTTATCTTGTAACTGATATTGAAAACCAGTTTTCTTATAGAAAAGTTAAGATTAATTGAAATGGATCCATTACCATATTTTAAGCACAACCTGGTGTTATTTGGAAAAGGGTTAATCAAATGCAAAGTGCTCGGTGACATTCATGAATGAGTCACTCCTCGTGTCACCAACTACTCTACCACAGCTCAGGAAAATGGCAAGCCCAACTGTAAAATTTTAGTTTTGTCCAAATTCAAAGCTCACTGGTGGTGAACTCGGCCAAAGCGTGGGACGTTTTTTCGTGATCATAGTATTCAGTCCATGTTGTTATAAAATATCGTAACTACGGCTTCAATAAAGCCGTAGTTACGAGATTTTATAACAACACAGACGGTTTGTCAATACATATCGGTAAACCCGGTCTATTTTTAGAACAAATTCATTGTCATTAGAAAAACTATCCAATCAGATCTTTAAACTCACATTTAAACGCAAAATATCTGTACCTTTTTGTAGCGAAAAACGTCCCTCGCTTTGGCCAAGTTCACCACCAGTGAGCTATTACAGACAACAAAACATAGATATGCTACCAAAATATACATGTATTATAGCTTTAGTATTGAAATCATGGGTGAGAAAAACATGTGAAAAGGCTGGTAATCAGAATTTTCTCCAAGGGATTCTTATATCATATCTCAAAAGATCGGCAAAAAAACGTCTTGGGAAAGGTGAAACAGATCTTTACAGTAAATTTCAATGACTCCGCGCAAAACAGATGTAACTGCCTATAAACATAAAGGCAGTTACAATCGTTTCGCGCAGAGCCAACAAACTGTTTTCAAGAACTATAAGGTTTGTGCAGAACAAAGTCAGTTTTCATATTTTATATCAACAATATAATTAAGACAATCATTTAATTATTTAATTGTAATAGTAGATTATAGAGTGTAAACAAGGTTGAAAACAGCCAAAAATGGCAATTTTGCCCAATTCAAGGGCACATAACTCTCATCTTTCTGGTCAGATCAGACTGAAAATCAAACTCATCCCAGATCTTATGGTCTCCAACATTATGCCCAAGTTTTGTCTTGATTGATCAATAATTGTAGATGCTAGAGTGTAAACAAACTTAAAAACAGCATTTTTTGACATTCAAGGGCAGATAACTCAACTTTCTTGTCCGATCAGGCCCATAATCGAAATTGTCCGAGACCTTATGATCCTACTTATTTTGGCCAAGTTTGATCAAGATTGCCTAACTTTTGTGGATGCTAGAGTGTAAACACCCCATATGTTGACGGACGCCGGACAAAAAGTGACCACAATAACTCACCTCGAGCACTTCGTGCTCAGGTGAGCTAAAAATGATTATCGGCATTTTCTCCCTCAATATTTACTTTGCTATGTAACTTTGTGTAGACAAATCCTAACTTTGTCAACATTCAATAGTAGTCTACTATAGCTTTTGAATTGGAACTATTCAAATTTAACCCCTTCCAAAAATGACAAAATTTTAGGGTGGTCTAAACTCAAAACTGCTGCAGACTGACGACAAAATAGATGTGGATAAATAAGGAATTTATGTACATTATAGCACAGAAAATGCTGAAGGAAAAGCAGAAAATGCTGATATTCACAATTTTTTTTCCATTTCCTTCAATATTTTCTGACCCTCTTTCCTTAAAGGGTGTCAAAACCAGTCTTGTTTGGGAGAGGGTTAAGCTGAATACGGTTTAACACAGTGGACCAGCTAACTTTGTTGTTTGATGAATTCTTTCTGGAGTCAGTTTCATTCTCACATAGAAGTTATTTCCAGTCCGTCTAATACTATGGTTTGTATAGTTCAGTTTTAGAGGGACTTTTTCTTTCAACTTCATCATGTACATGGTTCAATAGACTGAGTGCTGTGCCTGGATAAAGATTTTCACAGTTGTATAAGGTTTAACTCTTTACCACACAGTTACTTTTTGACTCCCACAAGGTAATGGCTTAGAAAAACATTGTGGAAAATGGAGAAATTGCTTGTGACAAGCAATTTCTTCATTTCCCACAATATTTCCATAAACAAGAGGGCCATTGGCCCTGAAGCGCTCACCTGATATAATATAACTTTTTGTATACCAATTTTCAGGTTGATTGGACAAAAAAATGTGACCTCTAGGGTGCACACAAGGTTTAACTAGAATTGTTCAAGACAATCATTCTGATCAATTTTCAGGTTGATTGCCGAATGATTGGGCAAAAATGTGGCCTCTAGAGTGCACACAAGGTTTTACAAAGATTTTACCTCATGACCTAGTTTATGACCCCAGATGACCCAATTTCGATCTTGTCCGAGAATTGATCAAGACAATCATTCTGATCAATTTTCTGGTTGATTGGGCAAAAAATGTGGCCTCTAGAGTGCACACAAGGTTTTTCTAAGATTTGACCCTGTGACCTAGTTTTTGACCCCAGATGACCCAAATTCAAAGTTGTCCGAGATTTGAACAAAACAATCATTCTGAGCAAATTCCAGGTTGATTGGGCAAAATATGTGGCCTCTAGAGTGCACACAAGGTTTTTCTAAGATTTGACCCCGTGACCTAGTTTTTGACCCCAGATAACCCAATTTCGAACTTGTCCGAGATTTTATCAAGACCATTATTCTGAGCAATTTTCAGGTTGATTGGGCAAAAAATGTGGCCTCTAGAGTGCACATAAGGTTTTTCTAAGATTTGACCCCGTGACCTAGTTTTTGACCGCAGATGACCCAATTTCAAACTTATTCGAAATTTTATCAAGACAATCATTCTGAGCAAATTTCAGGTTGATTGGTCAAAAAATGTGGCCTCTAGAGTGCACACAAGGTTTTTCTAAGATTTGACCCCGTGACCTAGTTTTTGACCCCAGATGACCCAATTTCGAACTTGTCCGAGATTTCATCAAGACAATCATTCTGAGCAAATTTCAGGTTGATTGGGCAAAAAATGTGGCCTCTAGAGTGCACACAAGGTTTTTCTAAGATTTGACCCCGTGACCTAGTTTTTGACCCCAGATGACCCAATTTCGAACTTGTCCGGGATTTTATCAAGACAATCATTTTGAGCATATTTCAGGTTGATTGGGCAAAAAATGTGGCCTCTAGAGTGCACACAAGCCAAAGGTTGACGGACGACGCACGACGGACACAGCGGTATCACAATACCTCACCATGAGCACTATCGTGCTCAGGTGAGCTAAAAAGACAACAAGAGGACCATGATGGTCCTATATCGCTCACCTGAACCAAGATGATATGAGTCATAGATTTGTTCAAATCAATTACTTGTGACTTTAAGACTGAAAACAAACTTATGGTTAACAACATTGTGTCCAAATTATGTCTGGGTTTGTCGCTATATGTGGTTGTTAGAGTAAAAACAGTTGAAAACGGCAAATTTGTCAATTTGAAGGGCTCAGCAAACTCAGCAAATTCTACTCTAATTAAGCTAATTCAAACTGGTGCAAGATCTTATGTTCAGCAACATTGTGTCCAAATTTCTTCTTGATTGGTCAACAATTGTAGATGCTAAAGTGTAAACAAAGTCCGAAACAATCGAAAACATCAATTTTGTCAAATTCAAGGGCATATAACTCATGACTTTCTAGTCTGACAAGACTTAAGTTCAAGCTCATCCAAGAAATTATGGTCACCAATATTGTGTCAAAGTTTCATCTTAATAGGTCAATAATTGTAGATTATAGAGTGTAAACAAAGTCGTAAACATTCAAAAACGGGGATTTTGTCAAATTCAAGGGCGTATAACTCATGACCTTTTGATCTGATCAATCTGAAAATCAAACTCATACATGATCTTATAGTCCCTAAGATTGTGACCAAGTTTTGTCTTGATTGGTCAATAATTGTAGATGCTAGAGTGTAAACAAAGTCAAAAACAGTCGAAAACGGCAATTTTGTCAAATTCAAGGGCGTATAACTCATGACTTATTGATCCGATCAATCTGAAAATCATACTCATACAAGATCTTATGGTTCTTAACATTGTCTCAAAGTTTTGTCTTGATTGGTCAGTATTTGTAGAAGTTAGAGTGTAAACAAAATCGAAAACAGTCGAAAATGGCAATTTTGTCAATTTCAAGGGCACATAACTCAAGACCTTCTGGTCCGATCAGACTGAAAATCAAACTCATCCGAGATCTTATGGTCACCAACATTGTGTCAAAGTTTTGTTTTGATTGATAAATAATTGTAGATACTAGAGTGTTAACAATGTCAAAACTAGCTATTTTTCGCATTCAAGGGCAGATAACTCCGGACTTTCTGGTTCGATCTGACCCATAATCAAACTCATCCGAGATCTTATGGTCATACATGTTTTGACCAGGTTTGGTCAAGATTGGCTTATATTTGTAGATGCTAGAGTGTTAACACGAAATTGTGGACGGACGGACGGACAGACGGACAGACGGACAGACGGACAGACGGACGACGGACAAAAAGTGACCACAATAGCTCACCTTGAGCACTTCGTGCTCAGGTGAGCTAAAAAAAAAGTAAAATAGCATTCACTTAAAATTGTCGTCTACAACATCTTTGACTTTGGAACTGTCTAAAATTTTGCTCTTTGTAAAAGGTTTAACACAATGGACCAGCCAACTTTGTTGTTTGATGAATTCTTTCTGGAGTCAGTTTCATTCTCACATAGAAGTTATTCCCAGTCTGTCTAATACTATGGTTTGTATAGTTCAGTTTGAGAGGTACTTTTTCTTTCAACTTTATCATGAACTTCGCAAGTGAATCTCTTCCCATGCTTCTATTCTGGTACCAAGTTCGATCCTGTGGTCGATATTTCTCCTTCGGCATTTGCCAGAGTTTGTCACATGACGGATTTAGTTTTGAGAGATATAATTCGAATGTTCGTACAGGACAGAACTCTGGATCGTCACGATCTTCTGGCATGTATTCGTCGATCTGTTCATTACGTCTTACAACACATCGTTTCCCAGTTGGAAACACATCAACCATGAATGTATCTTTAGTCATTCTTTCGGGGTAGTCTTTTGTTCGTTTGTTGAAAAATAGTCGGATGTTCATTTGTACACGGTTCAGTAGACCAAGTGGTGTGCCCGGGTGTAGATATTCACAGTTGTATATGGCCACTATGTCTTCACGACTTAATAAACTATGTTGTTCTTCAACACCCTTCTTTGTTTTCTTAATCCCAGTCAATACTTTATTGAAGGCTAAATTAGCTTCAGCAAATGCAGGTCCAGTCAGTATGTCCATATGTGCACTTTGGGGATGAGATTTCAGATATCTTGCTAATGAATATCGAAGATTATCGAATGACGACACCTTGAATTTCTCCCCATCCTTCGTTTTAACATCTGCATAAAAACCTTTCAAATGTCCAGCCAGTTTTGCTTCATCAAAGAATTCAAAATTCGAGTCTTCTTTCAAATTGACGAGATATTGCCTTAATTTTACAGCGATGCATTGATTCACCCTCTGTGTGTTGATGGGTATGTCCCTATTTGGGTCGGAGTTTGGGTCAATTGAGAACATGTCATCTCCAGAAAAACTGCTCAAAACTGATGTACCAGCACTGTAAAAATAACAGAACATTAGGTTAACCCTTTCCCAAACGCCGCATTCTTAAGGTGATCCACTTCAAAAACTACCACAAATGACAAAATGGAAGTTATTAAAGATAGGATTTGGGTAAAATATGGCATAGAAAATATTGAGACAAAATGAGAAACTGCTGGTTATCAGCAGTTTCTTCTTTTGTTTCAATGTTTTCCCAAGCCTTTTCCATGAGGGACGTCAAAATCAGGTCTTGTTTGGGAAAGGGTTATTAGCCCATTCCAACAGAGACGCTTTTTGAAGCACCTCAAGAAAAAGACTTTAGAAAACATTGTGGAAAATGAAGAAATTGCTAGTGACAAGCAATTTCTACATTTCCCACAATGTTTTCTACTCAGAAAGACCTTTAAATCTAAAATTTCATTGACTTCAAATTGTTGTCTGCAATATCTTTGAATTTAGACAAGTCTAAAATTTTGCCATCTGGAAATGGCTTAACAATAGTTTTACCAGATATCAATTTTTTTAACTTATCTGGATTCAAATGCAAATGAATATCTAACTAGAGTACCTTCTAATCTTATCTTTTTCAAAATCTCTTTTTTGTTTTCTACAACAGCTTTCAATATCAACAGTCTAAATTGTTAACTAATAATGCACTGGGTGAATGGGTGAAGTGACTTACTTTTTGTGAGTTTTGAGATGTTTTAGGTAAGAGCTGTATATCTTAAATGTGAAGCTTTCCCCACAACTAAAACACACAAATATACACTGTCCAACCTTCTTGTGTTCTAAATAGTACTCCTCAAACGGGAATACAAACTTGCATTCTGTACAATAGAAAACGCCCAGACTGTCACAAAATCCTGACACAAGCTCGCCAACAATCACATGGTCCTCCCCCTGTTCCGTTTTCCTCGCTAAATATTCTGTTAACAATTCTACAGTAACCATCATTTCAAGATTCTTGAAGATGTTTATGTTTGTTTCTACAATTTGGTTGCCTGCAGGATCATCGCTGTTATTTATATCTGCAGTGATTTTAACACCAGTTGCAATGTCAATGCCATTGTCACGAGGTGATCCTGACAGAAAGGAAGCACTTTTATATTTCTTTGGTTTCCCTTGTAATGATGTTAATTTCCTCTTTAAATTGTTTTCATACACTGAACTTTCGACTTCATCTAGAGCTCTTTCTTGATTTACTTCAGAGTTCATAAGTTCAGATTCAACAGGTTTGTTCAGAACATCTTCATCCAGAAATTTGTCTTCAACCTTTATTCTGATAACACCTGGATTGTCATTCTGTGTGTCTATGTTGCCATCAACTGCATTTAAATCTTCCATTGCCTTGACTTCTGTTTTTTTTTCATTAATTCATGCCTTTTCTTATATCGTCATCATCATCTTGCAGCCTAAGCCCCTTATATCAACTTCAGAACATTCCTGAAAAATTTAGTTAATATTATGATTAATATCATTGACAGAAATTTTCTCCCTTTTCCTCCATATTTTCTGCCTATAACAGATTATTTGCTGACATTCTGCCAGTATGACTTTGATTAACCCATTACCACCGGCACACAGTGACGCCCTACTGTGCTACAGAATCAAAGCTAAGGAAAACGTGGAAAATGAAGGAATTGCTTGTTGTGACAAGCAATTTCTTCATTTCCAACATGTTTTTCTACCCAAACCAAACTATGCAAAATTCTATTCCCTTGAAGTTGTCGTCTGCAACATCTTTGAATTCAGACTACCCCAAAATTTTGCTGTTTGTAATGGGTTAATTCATTACCAGACAGCAAAACTTCAGACTTGTCCAAACTCGAAGGTGTTTGCAGACTACAAAAAATCTATCAACTGCATGGAATTTTAGATTTTTTGGTGTTTTTGTGTAGCAAACATTATGGGTAATAAAGAAATTGCTATAAGCAATTACTTCATTTTCCATTATGTTTTCCGAAGCCTTTACTTTTTGGGAGTGGCTAGGGATACGGGCCCGTATCTCTAGCCCATGGGGGCTGGAGATACGGGCCCGTATCCCTAGCAAAACCCCCTTGTTTTTGCTAGAGATACGGGCCCGTATCTCTAGCGAAACCATGGGGTTTTCGCTAGGGATACGGGTCAAACGACTTCCGGTCTAACATAACATATCGTGTCATTTATGGAAAATCGATATTGATCCATTCCCAAACTGCGAAATTCAGACTTGTCATTTTGAAATTAGATCTAGTTCCAGAAGACAAATAATACATCACTTATATCAATTAACTAGAAAATACGGGCGATATTGCAAGGGAAATGTCGAGGGAACGGAGAAATTGCTGAAATTGTTTCTTCTTGTTTGATAAAGGGTTAAAATAGAAACCTTTAAGTTTTATATAATCGGTTTATTCCCGGAACGTCGAGTCACACCTTTTATAAAATGTGTGAAAAGGGGTTACCCATAGTGGGACACTTTTGAGAGGCCACATTTATGAGGAATATCATTGAATGAAAATGGAAGAAAACTTAATTATTTTGCATTGTAACATAATTTTTTATTCGACGCGGTAGACTCTATAATATACTGAACAAAAATGAAAACTTTACACTTTAAGATTTCTTGTTTCTGGAAAACTATCGAACAAAAAGCCTAAAATATATTTTGACATTATTTCCCAGGCTTTCAGCAAACGTTTTGTCGAATTTTAATTGCCTTGTGTCCTTAAATGTCAGAGTTACGGCCCTTAATGCGTTTAGACCTAATTACATCTAAGTCACATATGCGCATGTGCAGGAAACGATTCATTATTTTTTCGGAATTTGTCGTATCCGGGTTGCCAAAAAAAAAAAAAAACACAAAAAATCTCTCTTATCACTAGTAGCAAGCTCTAAAATAAAGGTCTAATCTGTCAATTTTGTGAATAACCTCCCTTTTACATAAACGAAAAGGGAATTTAAAATGTTTGATATTCACAAATTTAGCACGGTTTCGATTGATTTTTTTTTTAAAAAAACATCATGCAGGCTTTACAGGGGATTTTTGAACCCTTTTTCGACTATGATTGTTCCCAGATGTTCATGCGATTTCAATGCGATTTCAATTTCCTATGGAGATTGCATTGTAAAATTTTCAAGCTTTGCAACACAATGAAAATTCTGCTTTTCAAACATCATTTTTTAAAAAGCTCAAACAATGTTATGCAAGCTTCTTTACATTTTCTCACTGGTAACTTGTCAGACTACCATTCCGTACAGTCTGACATGGTTTGAATCATTCTGCTCGGATTTTTAAGGGTTTAAATTTTCTAAAATTCTGTTAAAATTGTACACCTGAAAAAACGGACCCCTGTCACACTTAAAGGGTCTGTTTGTCATCCCTGTGATTAAGATCAACACAACGTTTAGTGTTTGACAAACCAAGTCAATGATCAATGCGAAGCACATTCATTTGATTTATTTACTTGTTATATTTAGAAGAAATATGACAAGCAATGTAGGTGTAAAGTTTTCATTTTTGCTCAGTATATTTGAACATTGTAAAATATATATGTCGGAGTCCAAATTGGAATCTAGGCCGATCCGGAATCGGCCTAGGCCGATCCAGAACTGGCCTAGGCCAAATTGGAATTCTAGTTTGGACTAGTCCAGATGAGAATTCTAGTTTGGTCTAGGCAGATTCTGGATCGGTCTAGGCCAGAATGGAATTCCAATCTGGCTAGGCCGATCTAGAATCTGCCTAGACCAGTTTGGAATCCATTGGAAAAATGAAATTAAAAATAATGAAACTTGTAATTATCCAAATTGCAGAAGTTTGATTCAATAAACTAAACGTTAAATTAGTTTTCATACTTGAGAGTCAATGAGCAATTACAAATAGCGAGGATTACAGAACAAAACTGTAAGATGCGAAAGAATGAGTTTAGAGCAATTTCTTGCTTTTCTACAGTAATAAATGTTGGGTTATATTTTTCATTTTTCTTTAACCCATTACCACACAATAAGTCTTTTTGGCTCCCAACATGAAAATAGTCATGGAAAACTTTATGGACGATAAAGAAATTTCTTGTGACAAGCAATTCCTTCACTGCTCACATTTTCCATACAAAAAGACAGTAAAAGTACTACTTCATTCCCTTCAAATTGCCGTCTGCAACACCTTCCAAATTAGAACCGTCCAAAATTTTGTCGTTTGGTAATGGAATAACTTACTCTTCAGAGAGAACATATTATAGGAAAGCCAAAATGTAAAACGTTTTTTGGTAATAAACCCTTTACTCAAGAAGCCCTAGTTTTGGCGTCCCTAATAAAATACTTTTCAATACAATGTGAGAAAAAAAGGTGATGACCTGCATTTTCTTCCCTTCACTGAATGCTTCATGTGCTTTTGCATTGTATGTTTTCATTTTTATTGATAGACTTAATGGTGCAATCAATAGCCACTTTACTTATGGACAACCATAACATTGTGTCATTTGGGAAATGGTTAAACAAGACCTAAAATAGTATGTACATGCAACTTGGTTTATTGAGATAATCGTTTACCTGCATGTCTATGTGTCCAACAGTACAGTACGGCTTTAATTGCCTAAACGTACTTAATTTCCTGGTTAAAATCCATTTTACACTTTTTTCCATGGTGAAAAACCTTTCAATTTCCATACTTTATCCAATAAAACTCCATCACATCTACTTCAGAATACAAAAAAGTATACAGCATCTTTGGAAATTTAAAATATTTTTGCGATGAAGCAATAATTTAAAACTGAACAAGGATTAAGATATGGGCTTACACTGGTCAGATGATACAAAATTTAAAGTACATTATATGGTCAATCACAGGTTGTCTGATAACATTTACTTCAATGCAATAATTTAAGTTGTCTTGGAATGCAAAATATTTTATTCTGGTTGAGAAGGCAAGCCCAATATTGATAAAAGACACATATACTGATACAATTAATCACTTCTTATTATAACCGCATATAAAACAGATTGCAGATTAAAGGTGACAAAAAGATTATTGGTTTGCATATGTATTTTCCTTAACAGCAGATTAAGAAATGAAAACATATATATTATGGCTAATCTCAGCATTCAAGTCTGTGTTTTGTATTGTTACCATTCTCCAGTCATTACAATACATTGATTTTGGCATATTGTTCTATTGCAAAAATAAATGAAAACAACAAACCGAAATAAATCTTAGAATTGAGAAAAAAAATGAACAAAAGAATTATTCTGAAATTTTTGGGACGGCTATAGTTATTATTTGTTTGATATTTTAGTGATTTTATATCTAGTATGGGAACGATTAGTATCATTGTTTGTTGAATACTTTAGGATTTTTCCAACTGTTTTCCAAACAAAAAAGTGTATAAAATTCAAATTGGTTAAAAAAAGAAGCGGTTATTAACGTCAAATTACTTTTAAGAACAGATTCCAATCTGGTCTAGGCAGATTCCGGATTGGTCTAGCCAGATTAGAATTCTCATCTGGACTAGAAACTTTCTAGGCTGATTCCAGATCGGACTAGTCCAGAACAGAATTCCACTTTGGACTAGGCCAGAGAGGAATTCCAATCTGGACTAGGCCGATTCCGGATCGGCCTAGATTCCAATGTGACCTCCGACATATACATAGGTATAATAACTAGGTCTATTTATTTACATTTTAACTCATTGCCAGACGGCAAAATTTTAGGAGAGTACAATTCTATCTTTCTGGACAGAAAACGTCGTGAGAAAATAAGAAATTGCTTGTCACTAGCAGTGTCTTCAATCTTCACATTGTTTTCCAAACCTTTTATGTCATTGGGCGTCCAAAAGCGCCAGTTTGACAACCTTTGTGGTATTGATACCTTATAAGTGTATAACCCTTTTGATTGATTTTATTATTCTTGTTTGACAAGCAAACTTTAAAGGCGAATAATCTACATATTACTAGTAGTTCCAGGAAGAAACCAAACTAATCAATAAATGAAACTTAGGCAAACTTTACTTTAATGCAGTAAGCCCCACTCTGGGTCAGTGTCTGAATATTGGAGGGGATTTAGTAGATTTTCCCAATTTTCTTCGGTATAGAATAAAGACATGAAAACCCGGCTTTTTGCCCAAATTTAGAGGTAACAGGCCCCCTTCCGACCCCTGTTCGCCCCTTACAATCAAAAAAGAGTGAAAATCATGCTCCTCTGTGAACATTTATCTGCCGGTCCAAATTGTGTGAGCTTCAACCTCGGCTAGATTTTTACAGGACAATTTATTGTCAAACAAGAATAGGCTAATATCTAAATAAACAAAAGGGTTAATACGCATGGCACACGTGTGTGAAACCATTGTCACTGATTAAGTTGCAAACAATTAGCACCTTTTTTGTCAAGATCATGAAAGATGTAAATAAAAAAACATGAGATAATGATGAAATAAAAAAAAAAGTTTCAATTTCAAAATTTCGTTTCAGCAATTTCTCCATTCCCTCGACATTTCCCCTGCAATATCGCCCGTATTTTCTAGTTAATAAATATAAGTGGTATATTATTTGTCTTCTGGAACTAATTTCAAAATGACCAGTCTGAATTTCGCAGTTTGGGAAAGGATCAATATCGATTTTCCATAAATGACACGATAGGTCTTGTTAGACCGGAAGTCGTTTGACCCGTATCCCTAGCGAAAACCCCATGGTTTCGCTAGAGATACGGGCCCGTATCTCTAGCAAAAACAAGGGGGTTTTGCTAGGGATACGGGCCCGTATCTCCAGCCCCCATGTTACTTTTTAGGGCATCAAAAGGCATCCATGTTTGAGTATGGGTTATTTTGATTATATTAATATATAAATTAAAATAAGGACAAAATAGACAAGTTTTAAGCAAGTAATGTCAAAAAAGTTAAGATAATTTTAAATATGGGTACAGGGAAATATGAGGAAGGAATCAGCCTGAATGGAAAAAGACACCAAGACAGAACCGGAAGTCACGTAAAAAGTAAGTCAGGAAATAATTAAAGAAAATCACCATTACAACGAATAATAACAATCTGGGAGAAGAGTAAAAAAACGACATCCAAAGGGCCATATAGAAGTGAACTACACTTATGCAGCTGACAGCCAGTTGTATTCAGGCCTCGAGAACTTGTGAACTGTGAAGCATCTTCGGATACTGCCTACACCCTCGTGAGCATTTATAGCAGCCAAGCAGTCTTTAAGAAATGGTATGATAATATGTATGTTGCAAAATATATTTTTTAATACAGATAGTTTTAAGTAACAGTGGGGACACAGTCACAAGTTGGGGGACCTATTGTTGGTGCGAAACTGCAAGGGTACGAATGATCAAAGACTCTGAATGCACATTTTCTTTAAAATCACCCCTTTCTTCCTATCATAAGTACTTAAACTTACTAATCTAGACACACTTCTGGAGTCAAAATTGTTCAGAAGGTAGCAAAAAGGGATTTTTCATATGAAAAACATTCAGACAGATAACCGGAAGTGAATGCTAGCCATGTTGTTGTTGTTGTTGTACAATTTCCTCCGTTTCCTCTGTCGGAGAACCCAAGGATTATCTTGGTAGGTTGTCTTCAATGATGTTCTGGACTGTGGTTATAACACTGTTCCAACGAATTTCATATAACACACGGTCGCGTTTGCATGCCTATTTACGTCGCGTTTATGAAAGTTTATTGTAACACTGGTATGGCAAGCTAATTAATTAAATGTGAAAAACATTTCATTGTCTATATTTACGTGTACAGTTCGTAAGTGTTGGTAGTCTATTTACGTGATATAATGTAAGTTCATTCAACACAGACAGATCGATGTGTTACATTACAAATCCGCCAGAGCTTGAAAATGATAGAGCAACTTTTGAAAATGTGTTAATGAGGGTTATAATTTAAAGTAGTTCTTAGGGCATTACTGGCATTTTGCAAGTAGTTCACTCCGCTTCAGGTGGATCTTCCACAGGTATTCTCTTGACAGCAGTTCCAGTCTTTCTAAAGTATGAGATGGAATTTCTATGATGTTGGTGATGGTTGGATGAGTACTATCCAGAATTAAGTGTGTAAATAATCTTGGATCATCCAGCAGTATATGTGTTGGTTCTGTCAGAGTAGCAAGAATGAGTCTCTTATATTTCGATCTGGAATGCTGTAGTGCAGAGCAACTCCCTATGAAATGTTCTCTGGTTTCTTGTTCTTGTTCACACAGTTTGCAGGTTGGATCCACTGTGTATTGGTTGAATGCACATCTATTGGATTGTAATGTGTATGATCCAAAGAGGATTTTTGCTTTTAGTTCTGATCTTTTTATATCTTCCTTGTTTGATCTAACACACCTGTATATGTGATGTGTCTTGCCCACCTTTACAGAGTCTGGATTAAGGTATTTGAGTGATGACTTTTCCTTTATCTCTTGCGCCCATAGGTCTTGTACCTGGTTGTTCACTGCGTCTTTGAGTAGCTTCTTCCAGTTGGACTTTACCGGGGTATTTTGCATTAGAGAGTAGGCACTCGGTAAGTCGTACTTTAGCAAGAGTCTGCGAACTTTGGAGAAAAAGCTGGCTTCGTCATAACCTTTGGTAGCTAATTGTCTGACTGCTATTTCATATTCAATCGACTGGGGTGTTTGAAGAATACTGAAGAAAAGATTCAGTATATTTTTGTGGATTTGGACCTCTATTGGTAAAATACCCATAGCTGCCATTGATGCAACATTTGCTGTGCGATCTGGTAAGTGCTGTATTTGTTTAAGGGACTTGGTTTGAAATGCTTCTAATTTCTTCATCTCTGTCTGGTTAAGGGTTGTAACTTCAAGGCCATATAGAGTCCGATTAGTAAATTTCGCTTTCGAGGCATTCAAATTCCAATAAATTTTCAAATAAGGGGCTTAATTTGTCAAATCTTTAAAAATTATCATAGCATACATACACCATATTTTTAACCTTCTGCGTCAGATCTGTCATTAAGGTGTTGTAGGTTACTTTTATCGGTTCTTATTTGGTGTGAATAAAATTGAAGCAAACGTTGAAACGAACGATCCTTTAGCATGGTAGAAAAACAAACCGCACATTGATCAACATTAACGTGTAACAGTTACTTATTTCCACAAAAAAAACTTGAGTAAGAACAATACGATTTTATATGTTCTATCGTCTGCATATAATGACATTGTTTTTTAGTCTGAAATTGTGTCACCAGCGAGAAATGTCATTGGTTTTCGCGAGTCTGATTTCAGACACTAGTGCCACTTTTTCATACCTTTATATACCTTTATATACCTTTATCTTCGGGCCGTAAATTTGGATGTTAATCCATAATGGCCCCTCTAATCTTCTTTAGTCTCTGTGCGTTGTTCTATGGTTGCGCTAACATGATGGCTTAAATTTATTTACATTCCAATCTTCACAGTTTAGCCGCGACTTAAACATGTTCACTGATGTCGATGAAACACTTTCTTCGGATAGATTATTCCATAAGTCTATTGATCTTTGTGTAAACGTATTGAGACGTTGATTGGTACCACATTTTGATTTAATGAATTTGAGATGATGTCCACGTAGGTCAGATGAGGCTAATGTAAATAACTTGTCCCATTTAAAATCGTCGTAACTGTGGACCCCTTTGAAGATTTGCAGCATGTCGCACCTATCCCGTCTATATTCTAGGGTTGGAATACCTAACTGACGTAGTCTGTCTTCATATGTTAAGTGTTTAAGCTCTGGTACAAGACGTGTAGCTCTGCGCTGAACATCTTCTAACCTTTTTATGTCTTTCTTCAAATAAGGTGACCAAACACTTGATCCATACTCGAGAACTGGTCTAACAATTGACTTATACAGTATCAAAAGCATAGGTTTGTCCAGGTATTCAAATGATCGGTGAATCACGCCAAGATTTCTCTGTGCCTTACTCACAATATTGGTGATATGCGAATCAAATGTTAAACTTTCGTCGAAGATTATCCCAAGATCCCTTTCACAAGCAACATTTTCAATGGCTGTATATTCTCCGGTACTGTCCTTCATAGAGTATCTAATGTGTTCATTATTCCGACCTATGTGCAGAACTTTACACTTGGATGCATTAAAGGAGAGTTTCCACTTCTCGCTCCAGTTACATAAATTATCAAGATCATCCTGCAAACTGTCACTGTCCTCTACATTCTTTACTGTCGAGTATACTTTACTGTCGTCCGCAAAAATCTTAACAATATTTGTTGTCACTGTTGGTAAATCATTTATGAAGCACAAGAATAATACCGGCCCAAGAACACTACCCTGGGGTACACCGCTTAGAACGTCAGTCCATGATGATGTTTCTGATCCAATACGCACTTTCTGTTTTCTGTTGGTAAGAAAACTTTTGATCCATTTCCAAACAAGTCCTCTAATACCTAGATGGTGAAGCTTATGTAGTAAACGTTCGTGAGGTACACTATCAAATGCTTTACTGAAGTCTAAGTAGATAACATCTATTGGAAGTCCATTGTCAACATGCTTTGTCCATTCATCCAGTATTTCAAGAAGCTGGGAAGTGCATGATCTACCAGGACGAAAACCGTACTGGGAGTCCGATAATAGATTATTTTTCAGTAGAAATGTCATTAGTTTGTCTCTAATTATGGATTCACACATTTTGCATACAACCGATGTTAAACTAATTGGTCTATAGTTGGATGGTAATGACTTGTCTCCTTTTTTGAAAATAGGTGAAACTATGGCTCTTTTCCAGTCTTCGGGAATATTGCCTTCAGAAAGAGTTTGTTTGAAGATTTGATACAGGGGAAGACATAGTTCATTTTTTGCCTCCAAAAGCACTTTAGGATGAACAGTGTCAGGTCCAGGAGATTTGTCTGGCTTAAGCTTTCCTAACTGCTTTAAAACATCTTCTGGGGTTATTATTATTTCGTCAAGTACTTGATTCACATTATCCGGCACAGATTCCCCAAGATCGTCTGTTTGGACAAAAACACTGCTGAAAAAGCTATTAAGCACTTCCGCCTTTTCCATGTTGTCCCTCGCTACTGATCCATCCGGTTTCTTCAGGTCCCCAATAGTATCACGTGATTTACGTTTAGAGTTAACATATTTCCAGAAGGACTTGCTATTGTCTTTTAATTCATGCACTATTTTCCTTTCATATGAACGTTTTGCTTGTTTCTTTGTACTTGTGCAGTTATTTCTGGCAGTAACATAATTGGCATACTCTGCAGGGGAGCGAGAGTATTTGTATTTCTTCCACTTTTTGCTTTTTTCTTTTGCAGCCAGTTTACATTCTTTGTTGAACCAAGGCGGACTATTAACTTTTTCCTCTGTGTATGACTTTTTAGGAATACATTTTTCCACACAATTCTGAAGAGCATTTATGAATAAAGACCACATTTCCTCAACACATTTGTTGTGTAATAAAGTTTCCCAGTTAATGGCACTTAGTTCTTCTCTTAGTTTGGCATAATCTCCTTTGTAGTATTGAAACTGATTTGGATTTTGCTGTTGCTTTGATGATGAGTAACACAGATAATCATATGAAATAAAGGAATGGTCACTATTTCCAATGGGAGGTCCGACATTTACAGAAGTTTCCTCTATCACATTTTCATCCTTGGTGAACAGTAAATCCAGGCAACTAGGTTCCTGACCGTCACGAAATCTAGTAGGCTCATCAATGTGTTGATGCAAAAAATTACTCAATGTGCAGTCTAGAAACGCCCTTGCATTGTTATTTGAGGATTTACAATCTAAATGTTGCCATACAATGTCTTTGTAATTGAAGTCACCCATTATTATATAATCACTGTAATTTTTTTGCACTGAACTATTTATGAGTTCTAATAACTTATTATTGTTTGCAATACTGGAATTTGGACTCCTATACACCATCCCGATAAGAATCTTGTCAGAGTTTCCCTGTAACTTTATTTCACACCAAACATTCTCTTCAAAATTAATGTGATCAAAAGTTTCAACTTTTAAAGCTTTGAGTTTTTTGTTAACTAGCAACAACACACCTCTATCCCCGTCAGTTTTTGGGTAAAAAACGTCATAGTCTTGAAAAATAATATCCTTTACACCATACTTGTCATATGAGCTCTTGGGAAAAACCTCGCACAATCCCACAATATCCGGTTTAATAGTAGCCAATGTTGCCTCTAATTCTGGAACTTTATTTGTTAACGTATCAATATTTGAAAAACATACTTTAAGTTTACATGACCTGTCTGGTTCAGAGTTCTTTTGCAAAGTTATATCCTCTTTATCAACAAAACTGGTATTCTTTTGATTTTCATTACGAATTTTACTTTTGTCAACTGTAACTGTTTTATTTACACTAGCACTACTTGTGCTGGCATCATGTACAACATTTAAACTTGCACTACCTGTGCTTGAAACAGAAACTGGAACTGTCAAGTTATTTACATGAAGGTTGGTGTTTGGGTTTAATGGCTCGAGTCCCCCGTGCCAGATGCGCCGGGTGGGCTCGAATGGGCTTCAACAGCAGCAAGTTGTACTATCTTGTTCCTTCTAATCACCCATTTTTTACTAGGCTGATCCTTCCTAACCTTGTCGAGAGCTTTACGTAGAAGTAGGTTTTCTTCCCTCTGCTTTTTTGTGAGATCCCTTGTGATGCCAACCTTGGAGAAACTAGCAACATCCTTCAGTTTGTACGCATTTCTAAGAATTACACCTCTCTTCTCTCTATCTTGCACGGTAACCTTAATTGGACGAATTTTTGAGTGATTTTCATCATAAGAGCCTAGTCTAGTTAAGTTTTCCATGAGAGTGTCCTCTATGTGCAAACTATAGAGTACCTCTTTCAGGATTTCATGGTCTTTCTCTTTGATGTTACCACCACTGTCCTCTTTCACATTGAAAATGATCAGATTTTTTGCCCTTATCTCTTCTTCGTGTTTCTCTAGTAGAACTTCACTTACTTTGTCACTGATGATATTCGGAATGTCTGCTTTGAAAGTTGACATATCTTTGGCTAATTCATTTACTTTCGAAGAATGATCATCCATTTTCCCATTAACTTCCTTGAGGCATTTGTTCATTTTCTTCACCTCTTCTTCTAACTGATCCTGTCTCTTATTCACTAATGTGAGCATTTTGCATATTTTCTGTGATGCACCACGACAAGATTTGCAATACCACTGGATACTTTCATCAGACTTTGCCAGAAACTTATAATCATCTGTTGGGACACGCTGGCAGCTAATGTGAAACCATTTATCACATACAGAGCACACCAAAGCCTTGTCATCACCTGACACATCCTTGTTACAGTCTTCACAAGAGTTTTTGTTTTTCCTAGGCGCCATTTTTCTAGCCAATGACCATGTGCTCACAAGAAAAATGAGTAAAGTTCAAAATTTCAAAGATATCCAGAAAATTTGGGTGGTTAAATCAAAAGTCCAGTTGTTCTTGTTGGTTTTGCTAAATTATGGTCTTGAATACTTCCCTATGTTCAGCGAAATCTCTAAAAATTAATTAGTTTTTCATCCCTCAAAAATTTTCGCGGCCATCTTCGCGCATGCGCAACCGGAACCTCATAGACATGATAGAGGCTGACTTCGTTCTATAGCTCGCGCGAACGAGAACCATCATTGGGAACCAGCGATATTCTGTTTTTTGAATTCCTCCCCGTTCTGAGTCAGCCAATCAAAACCTTTGTTTACCTCAACATAATCCGAGTCTTCTCTGATGTAAATACGCTCTTTGATATTTTGATTTTTCGCTATGTACATCAGAGAGCGTTGCTCTTTGAAAAAATCAAGAAGTTCTCAACAAATTGTTGCGCATCGTTCACCGTCCGATCTTAAACGCTATCATTAAAACCCCTGATGATTTCGATCAATGAACCATTTATTGTCATACATGTTGAAAAATTTACGGCCAAAAAGTATTTCTAAAAGGTTTATAGGCAATGTTTTGCAACAACCCTCACCTGAGCAGCCTTTGTTTACCTTGACCTTCCATTCAAAACCAAAGGTTATACTCTTCCAGCAGGCCGATTTGAAATGAAATTTTCGGTCAGGTATGACAAAAAATTATTTATTGATCTATACCCTACAGTGTTTTACCGAGTGATTCGATATGATACACAAAAACAAAGATTCACTACTTGTAACGTTACCGAACTTTCCGCTGTTTTCAAAGAGCAATGCTCTCTGATGTAAATAGCGAAAAAACAAAATATCAAAGAGCGTATTTACATCAGAGAAGACTCAGATTAACCTCGACACTGATTGGTCCGCTGTTATCTGAGGTGTTCCGAATGACGTAGTCGCTGGACCACACTTTTTCCGGTGGTCGGACTATAGCTTGTGCCATTGCTGTTTGATTGGGGCGATGTTTCTAACGATGGCGCAAGCTATTGCCAATCGAAGTTGGCCAGAGTCGGTCGGCATGACGTCATAGCCTCACTTTCATTTTTTCATCGAGGGTACTTCCTCGGTCTTTATTGTTACGGGATACCAATTTTGAGGCAGAATATTTCATAAAATCCAAAAACCAAACTCTTTCTTTAAAGAATGTGATTTAAACTTCTTAAAAACAAACGCATTTGAAATAATCACGCGTAGTCATCGAGATATTAATGCTGAAAGTTGGTAATGCTTTAACGAAAAAGACTGAAGCTTTCACCTCCTCCAAATGAGTCCAGGTAAAATGACCATGTTTTTGATTGGCTGAAGGGATTGTGCCGACCGAATCAATATTTTTAAAGGCTGACCCAGACAAGTGTAGGTAGGATGTTGCTCTTGGGTACCACAGTACTTAATGGCCTCCGGAAAAATCAATAATGATTGGGGTCATCATCATGAAAATATTCCATGATTTCTCTTTCTAAAATAAATCAAATACAGCCGAAATGATTATAAAAGTAATCACCGAAGATTGGAGTGAATGATTTTGCTTTTAGTTTTGCTAATGCACAGAGTTGGTAGGCGATACTTCGTCCGCAAATGGACACTGTTTTGAATACCGGGGTACCGTTAAAGATGCGGTACCAAAGCGGACCACTATAAAATCAAGAACAAACTTAAATTACAAATTTCTTTTTGTCTTCTACAGCAAGTATAACTCAATATGGGTAAAAAGAAGAAAGCCAACTCAGATGTCACCCGAAGTAGAAAACAAGAAAAAAGAAGTGAAAAGAAGTTGAATCCATTTGAGGTTAAAGTTAATCGCCAAAAACATGAAGTACTGGGCAGGAAGATCACAAAACATGAACGAGGCATGCCAGGAGTATCTCGTTCCAAGGCTATAAAAAGGGTAAGCAGTTCTATATAAGTCCTATTTATAAGCCCTGACATATTTTTATCTTTGTCTCGAATGTCAGGTCTTATCAGATGCACCATTTTGTCTATAGCACTTCTGCGAGCCAAAAATGTCGGAGGTTTAGCCATCAATCTAATAGAAATCTACCTATGAAATCGAAATTACTTTCTAAAAATGGTACGAATAGAAAGATAAATCATTTGTTTTTCACTTCAGTATAATTTTAAAATAAGAATTTAGCTTGTTTCATTTAAATCCAACTAAATTTCCAACAACCCTTAAATAAAGCAAGGTGGTCGACTGGCTTGCCAATTGAAATCAATACTCGTTGCAAAGGCATAATTCAATAGACAAAGCAATATTTTAGTAACATTAAGGTGGTTTTAAACATTATGTAGTTACTTTTAACCCTTTCCCAAACGGCAAAATTTTAGGGTGATTCACTTCAAAAACTGCCACAAATGACAAAATAGAAGTTATCAAAGATAACATTTGTGTAAAATATGGCATAGAAAATATTGAGACAAAAGGAGAAACTGCTGATTATCAGCAGTTTCTTCTTTTTTTTCAATGTTTTCCAAAGCCTTTTCTACTAGGGACGTCAAAACCAGGTCTTGTTTGGGAAAGGGTTAACTAAAGCTCTATCGAGTATATAATCAGAGCTCAAGATAAGAAGAGGGGGAGGGGGGGGGGGGGGGGGGGGGGGGGGGGGTTAAATGATGACTTCAAATTGAAATATTTTACTAAAATTTCATCAAACCCTTTATTGTGGGTACTCATTAGAATCGTCTTGTAGAGACCTGTTTTTATGCTATTCTTTATAAGTTTAAAAAGACAGCATTTTCTCTGTTTCCTTCCATAGTTGGCTCATGACTGGCTGTGCTTCAAAGTACACTGTCACAAATTCATAACATCCATTTTGTTGCCGGCAACAGCTTTCAAATTAAGATAGCCTAAGTTTGTAGTTGTGGATTTATTGTGTTGCAGGAAACAATTTAGCATAGTATTTTTATTATTACAGAGAAAGCAGACTTTGTTACGGGAATATGAGCAACAGTTTAAGGTGAACAAAGTTGTTGATAAACGGTTTGGAGAGTATGATGCTTCACTCACTCAGGATGACAAAATGATGAAGAGATATGCCATGGAAAGAGCTGTAAGTTTGAAATTTACTGACATTTAACCCATTCCCAAACAAGACAGGGTTTTGACGTCCCTAATAGAGAATGCTTGGGAAAACATTGAGGCAAAAGAAGAAAGTGCAGGTGAAAAGCACATTCTCCTTTTGCCTCAATATTTTCTGGGCTATTATATGCATATTTTCTCCTTTTGATAAAGTTTATTTTGTTGTCTGCAACCCCTTTGAATTTGGACCACCCCAAAATTTTGTCATTTGGGATGGTGTTAGCTAGCAGTAAAATTTTAGGGTGATCCACTTCAAAAACTACCACAAATGACAAAATGGAATTTATTAGAGATATAATTTGTTGAAATATGACATATAGAAAATATTGAGACAAAAGGAGAAACTGCTTGTTATCAGCAGTTTCTTCTTTTGTTTCCGTGGTTTCCCAAGCCTTTTCTATAAGGGTTGTCAAAACCAGGGGCCCGTATTATCAACGATCTTACGCCCACGATCTTGTGTAAACTGTGTAACAAAACATCTGATTGCGCGAGAAATCAGATTGGGCCAATCAGGTTTGTTGTTTCAAGTAATTACGCAAAAACTAATTATATGATTGTTGATAATACGGACCCCAGGTCTTTTTTTGGGAAAGGGTTAACCAATTCTGGCATAATGTTGCTTTTTCTATGTCTCTCATTATAAATTTTTTTTGAAAACACTATAGAAAATTAAAGAATTGCTAATGATAAGCAGTTTCTTCATTTCCTTGAATGTTTGCTACCCATAAAGGTGGCCAAACCTAAAACTGTACAGGAAAAAAATTAAAAAGAAACTAAAATTTCATTTACTATAAATAGTTATCTTTAAGACTGCAACATCATTAAATTTGGACAAGTCTAAAAAGTATGATAAAGTGTTAAGCTGATATTCCTCTGTCATGTATGCACAATAAAATTGATGCTATGATAAAGATGACATACAAGATTAAACTAAGAATTATGTTTTAACAAAAATTAGATTGAGCATGATGACTGCAATGTAAAACTTCATGCATGTTTAAATTACATAGTATTACATAAAATTTATGGTTTCATTACATGGCCCCTGGCCAACAGTGACTTCTTTTGTTTAAGTTAATAATTGGCAATTTTTTTGTTTGCCTCAATATTATCCATGCTATCATGTACTCTAATTCCATCTAAGGAACACCCATTTTGAGATAGATCTGTGACTCTGTTTAAATTGGACTGCCATTTAAGAAAGACTTTAGCACATTTTGAAGAAAGCCTTTACCAATATTTGAAACAAGTCCACACTATTAAGTATTTACATTATCTTTCAGAAATCTGGGGTGAAGAACAAGTTTAACCTGAATGAAGATGATGAATTAACCCATTATGGACAGTCATTAGCAGAGATAGAGAAGTTTGAGAACCCAGTCAATAGTGATGACGATGATGACGATGAGGATAAGAGAGCAAATGGTAATTATATTGTAGTCCTCACTTCTTATACAAACATGAGCTAATTTTTAGCGAGCCGGGACTTTATGTCGGGGGAGCTAATGTCACAGCCCTAGTGTTGGTGTCGCGTCCCGTCTTCACTTGAAAAACTTTAACCTGGTCTATATCTCAGGCACTATTAGAGATACAGCCTTGATATTTCATACATGGATACATCTCGACAAGACCTTTCATTTGGGACCATGACCTTTGACCTAGTGACCTTGACCTTGGAGTTTGACCTACTTTTGAAAAACTTTAACCTGGCCTATATCTCAGGCACTATTAGAGATACAGCCTTGATATTTCATACATGGATACATCTCGACAAGCCCTTTCATTTGGGACCATGACCTTTGACCTAGTGACCTTGACCTTGGAGTTTGACCTACTTTTAAAAAATTAGCTGTTTTTGTGACAAGCTCCCGTATAGGCGAGCTACGTTGTCCGCGGACAACTCTTGTTGTGACAAGCTCTCGTATAGGCGAGCTACGTTGTCCGCGGACAACTCTTGTTATCTGGCTGATAAAATTATCAGAGGAACAAGCACCTTGCACTTTAAGTTCAAAATCAAATATACTTGGCTTTCTTGAAGCGTTTTAGTGGCCCTAATAAAAGCTAAAGAATGGTGATTGGGTGTAAAGTTGCTAAGAATATGACATTTATGCGATTAAATAGTAATTTAGAAAAGATCAGAAACTGCTTTGTGAATTCTTGAATTTACAAATGTATCCTAAAAAAGTCATTGATAAGTCTTTGAAACCTATCTTGCCAGATCTGTATGAACTTTGTCAAAAATCAATTTGTACCGGGATTCTGTGTTTCACAAAAACATCAAATGATCTTGTTTCTGCCTACAAAGTGAACTAATTTTAAACACCAATATTGCTCTATTTTTCAGCACAATTTGTTGCTGAGCAACATTTTGGTGGATTTTTAACCAAAAAGCCAGAAACAGAGGAAAGTGATACTCCAAAAACGTGGAAAGAAAAAATGGGAGAAATGATACTACAGTCTAAAAAAGCCAAGGTAACTATTAAATGGAAGAATGCTTTACAAGCTGTGTAGCACGTAACTATTGAAAGTGTTTAACCCTTTACCAAACGGCAAATTTTTAGAGTAGATCTTAATCCAATTTGAAAGTAGCTGCAGACGACAAAACAGATATTGATGAAGAAAACATTTGTGTACAATATAGCTCAGAAAATATTGAGGCAAAAGGAGAAACTGCTGGTTATCAGCAGTTTCTTCGTTTGCTTCAATGTTTTCCCAAGCCTATTTTCTAAGGGACGTCAAAACCAGGTCTTGTTTGGGAAAGGGTTAAATGACCATAGAAAAGAAAAAAGTTAAACAAAAATTTTTGATTTGTTTATTGATTAATTCTTTCTAATTAATTTCTTTTGATAAAAAGCTATGTCTTGGCACTTAGAAATGAACCTTTGAAAAGACATAATGATATAAAAGAAAATTAACAAATCATTGCAATTGTTGTATCACAGACGTAGCTTGGTTGATTACAAAGCCATGAAATAGTTATAGTAACCCATTACCACAAAGTGACGCTTTCTGACGCCCAATGAGATAATGGCTTTGGAAAAGGTAATGGAAAATGAAGAAATTGCTTGTGACAAGCAATTTCTTCATTTCCCTATATGTTTTCTATCCCAAAAGGTAAAAAAAGTAATTTCATTTACTTGAAAATGTCTTTTGCAACATCTTTGAATTTGGACCAGTCTCAAATTTTGCTGTCTGGTTATGGGTCATTGTTGTATTTCAGCATGAGAGACAGGTGGAGAAGGAAGAGACAGAGAGGATGACAGAAGATGTGGATGCTGCATGGAGAGATCTGCAGGGATTAGTCAAACCTACCAAGAAAAAGGTGAGCTATTACTCTGTCTTTTTCTATATTTACGTTTATGTTCTGTTTATATTGTCCACCCAAATTAACCCGGGACATCTTAATTTTCGTGTGCAAAGTCTGTTAGTTGAGCACATTGCTGTAGTGGGGTCATTACATATGCAGATGTCCCGGGTTAATCTTGCTGCACTATAACAAGTTCAAAGTTTTATAGTTTACATTCTTTTACAGCGTGGCAACGCATATTTCCATTTCATTGCCTAAGTTTTTTGGAAAAATTCCTTTGGCAGTGTTGAATCTAGAGGGGGTCATGGCCAAATTGACCCCCTAAAATCCAAAATGGCCCCTTTCAGAAGGGAGTCTGGGCCCAAATGGGATTGGCTCACTTAGGTCAAAAGAACCTAAAGACTTTTCTGAATGAAAACATGCAAATAATGTCTTAACTTGTCTAAATGGTCTATTACCATTTAGCATATTGTTTATTCACATAACATCTAGTTATTCAATAATTTGTCTACGTATTTGTGTTGGATGACCCCCCCCCCCCCTCGACTAAGAGCTGTGGGCCCATCGAGCCGGGCCCCCTTGAAGGCCAAGCTAGATTCAACACTGCTTTGGTATTATTATATTCTGTTTTGCATTAAGGACAGATCCTCCAGTTGTTAATGCGCAACTTACTGCGCATATCCTAAATTACGAAATAAAGCTGTTTCAGTAATTGGCCTTTTCAGCAAATGTATTTCTTACATTTATCTAATGTTTGGTTGATAAATGACAAGACCCTTTCTGGTTATTTCAATTTTCTCTGTTTGGTCAATTAAAGTGTAATAGTACTCGGATGGTACATTTCGCTTTCTGTTACGTGTTCAAAATGTGGCGTTAGCGATAGGAAACGGAGCAACAAAAGCAACATGGTGTCTTTATGAGATAGTCCGCTTCAGATGGACACAAAAGATGACACGTTTTATTATCTAAAGCTGGTAATAAGGAAGAAAATGGATAAAAGTAGTGAAAAAATTTCGGACAGAGCTGTAAAAAGTTAACCAAATTTTACTTATAACTAAGAAAAACGCTTGGTTTGATATATTTTTCTTTTTTTGTTTTTGTAGGTATGACCAAGCGCTATGTCTAGTCTATACGAAAAAAGAAAAAATTCTTACCGCTGGAATATTTTTTATTATCAGAAACGTTGCGACAAAAGAGCAATTCCAGCTACTTTTGAAAGAATGTTTTACTAAAAATTTCAAAATCATCACCAAATTTTCCCAAATTGATACTTATTTAGACAGAATAAAACATATTGAACACAATAAAGACTTATTTATGTAATCCTAGTCAATTCGAACACCTTTTTTGTGGGTATTTAAGTGACACCTCATTTTTGCAATTTTAGACAAGAGTAGTCTCCCTTGAAATTCAATAACTTTTTAATTCGCTTGGTGACCTATAGTTTTTAAGTCATTTTTTTACTTGTCATATATTTAAATATCAGTACAGAAAAAATAAAAAAATTCTTACCGTGGGAAATAAATGGAGGATCTGTCCTTAAAATAGATTTTTTATGCTGTATTGTCATTCTATAAAACTGGAAGTACACACTAAGGCACCAAAGGACCTCTACGGATAAGGCGAGAAATCTCCCTAAAAGGCTCAAATGGAAAAGTCATTTTTCAAAACATGCAAATTGATTATTATTTCGAACTGTATTGTTAGATATGTATCTAAATCATATGAAAACTAATTTTGTACGATCAAAATGATTCGACAGGTACAGATAACTCTTGGTTTCTGTACCTACCCCCAAAATTACATTTTCTTACCCCACCATTATTCATTAAACCAGATTTAAGTTTTCTTTAGTTTTCTAAGCAAAAAATTTTCTGTAAATGTAAGGACAGTTGGTGTTGAAATCATAAACCGTTTTTCGATTTGTCCTTAATGCGCATGCGCATCATTGAAACGAGTTTAAAGGCGAAATCTTCCCGCCAAAATTATGGCATATGGTATATGAGTACTATTTTTAGTATAAAAGTACGTTCCCCCCCCCCCCCCCCCCCCCCCCCCGTGACCCAGCAAATCCTTTTTACCAAGGAAGCCTATGATCCAGTTACACAACATATGTCAATGGGAAGCTGGGTCAAGGGGGGGGGGGGGGGGGGGGGGAACGATGTTAGCCAGCCTTTGGAAGGTAGGTATGCCTCGGTTTTTGGCGGGAAAGTGTGCGTTTAAAGTTGTTTCAATGGTGCGCATGCGCAATACAGACAAAACCAAAGCTGCCATATGATGTCAACACCATTTATCCCTGTATCTGTAGAAAATAAATTGCAAATAAAAATAAAAGAATCTTCATTTTACCTCTTTGAATACCGGTAGTGTAAGAAAACGAAACCATTTAGGTGGGTACTAAAATCAAGAGTTATCTGCACCTATAGAACTTTTAAAATGACATAAAAATCGGTGTATATTTCCTTTATTTGTCTACCTTACCATAAAGCTTAATTTTGTTTCTCAATTTGTTAGTTTTGAGAATTGACCCATCGAGCTGAGCCTTTTAGGGAGAATTCTCGCCTTATCCGTAGAGGTCCTTACCATGTTTATTGGTATAAGAAACAAGTGTGTATGAACATAATTTTAACCCATTACCAAACAATAAAATTTTAGGGCGGTCAAAATTGAAATATCATGCAGACAACAATTTCAAGTGAATGGAACTTTTAATTTTTTAGGTCTTTTTGGATGGAAAGTATTGTGGGAAATGAAGAAATTACTTGTGACAAGCAATTTCTTCATTTTCCAAGATGTTATCCATGGCCATTATTTTTTAGGGAGTCAAAAAGAGTCATTGTCAGGTAATGGCTTAACATGAGAAAATTTACACCGGAAATTGTTGATCCTCCTTTCATAAACATGTTCTTTCTCCAGGGACCCAACACTGAAGAAGAGCCCGCAGCTGATGACTATGATCAGGCTGTACGATCACTCAAGTTTGATGTCCGGGCTCAGGTATGATGGTCTTTACGTAAACTATAAACCAATCGCTTGCAAGGCCCATTTTTATGTACTGATTAGTGAATTGTATGTCTTGGCATGATGAAAATCCTAATTAACCCTTTCCCAAATGGCAAAATATTCGGGTTGTTAAAATCGAAGGCTTGGGCAGACCACAAAATGGATGTTAATAAAGCTTGGATTTGTTTGAAATATAGCATAGAAAATATTGAGACAAAAGGAGAAACTGCTAGTTTTCAGCAGTTTCTTCTTTTGTCTTAATTTTTTCCAAAGCTTTGTCTATTAGTGACATCAAAACCTGTTTGGGAAAGGGTTATTACAAACACAGAGACAATTTGCACCCACCTATGAAGTGGAGGGAGTATTTTGGCTTCGTCATGTCTATCTTTCCGTACACCCTTGGACATTTTCCTTTCCATGAACCATTTGACATAGGACCATGTAACTTTACAGAATTGTTGCACTTGACCTAACAAATTACCCTACTGTTTTGGGGTCACATGGATCAAAAGGTTATGGTCAGAATGGAAATTTTCTTGATATCCATGTCTGTACTCTAGTAATGTTTCCATTCTCTAACAGCTTTTCTTTAGTGACTACTTGTTACTTGTCTTTAGAGGCCTTCTCCTAGACTGATGCCTCTTTGGCCCATTTCGATGGGGAATATGTCAGCTTGGCAACAATTCTAGGTACACCTATTTAAGTTGAGGCATTTCCTCAATATGACATAAGCATTTAAGCGGAATGTAAAGACTTAATTTGAAAAGATTGAATAACCTTGAATATTGGGTAAAAAAAAGGAACATTTGACAACAAATTGGTTTTGTTTGTCAAAATGGAAAATGTGAATATCATACAAAGTATTAGAGTGAAAAGAGCAGAATATCTACTTCCTTATCAAGAAGTGTCTGCACAGAGATCTTTTGTTTCTGTCGATATTATTGCTGTTTTATTAAAACTAAATTTCACAACTATTAATTACAACATATTACAGGCTACGGACAGAATGAAGAGTGAAGAAGAAATAGCAAAAGAAGAGAAAGAAAAACTGGACAGACTAGAGGTAAATTGTTGATTTAATTATAAACCGTATCCCAAAAAATACTTTAACTGGTTTCATCAAGCCTGTTTCATGTACCTCAAACCAATAAATGTAAAATTTCATTCACTGGAATTTGTCTTCTGCATCACATCTTTGAATTCAGACATGTCTTAAATTTTGCCGTCAGGTAATGAGTTAGGTATTTGCTGGCATTCTTCTGTCTGTCCGTCCGTAAGCAATTTCTTGTGTGTGCAACTCCTCCTACAGTTTCAATTGGAATTTATCAAATTTACCACAATGAATCTCCATGGTGTCTACTTGTGCACACTTTTTACAGAATTCAGATAACTCATTTCATTCTTGAATTATTTGCCCTTGAATTAAGAAAATCTTCATTTTCTTGTTTGCGCTACTCATCCTACAATTTCCATCGGAATTTGATGAATCTACTTGATGTCTAGTTGTGCACACCACTTATGGAATTTAGATAACTCTTTTCGTTCGTGAATTATCTGTCCTTTAGTTAAAAAAAATCCCATTTTCTTGTGTGCAAAACTCCTCTTACAAATTCAACCGGAATTTGATCAAACTTGCCACAATGAATCGTCTGCAAAATCTTTGAATTTGGATCATTGGAAAATGTTGCTGTCTGTTAACCCATTACCACACAGTGACTCTTTTTGTCTACCCACAAGATAATGACTTTGGAAAACATTGTGGAAAATGACGAAATTGCTTGTGACAAGCAATTTCTTCATTTCCCACAATATTTTCTACACAAAAAGACATAAAAATGTAAATTTCATTTCGTTTTTATTGTCGTCTTTGAATTTGGAGGAGTCTAAAAATTTGCCGTTTAGTAATGGGTTAATGGGCTAATATGAATAATGATCATGTACATGTTGTATATTCTTGATTTAGGCTGACAGAATCAGAAGGATGAAGGGACTCGGTGAAGACACAAATAAAACAAAACTTGTACATAAATCTGCTGATGACCTGGATGATGGGTAGGTAGATATATGTATCAGATAGAATGAGCAATGTTATGCCAAATCAAAAAATTTTTTTGCAAAAAAGATGTATGTATGTTGGTATCGTCTTCTCTATAGTATGTCTGTCCCTGTGTTTGTATCTGCCGCAGATCCAGGATTTCTATGAGAGGGGTTCGAATCTACAAATGGGGAGGGGGGGAGGCAGTTTCTTTTTCCTAGTATTGCACAAATTTGACTGAATTTCTGCATGAAAATGAAATAATTTGGCTACAGAAGGGGGGGTCGTTTGAACCCTCGAACAATTTCTGGATCTGCCACTCTGTATGTATGTAGAGCAACAGAGGTACCCACAATATAGAGTTTGATGAACAATAAATGAAATTATTCATTTTGAAAAGTCATAAATCCCTTTTATATTTGTTGCTCTGTTATTTGTCTCTTTTATGTATGTATGACTTCATCTTGTGAATGCCAATCATTCGTTTTGGCAGATTTCAATGAAATTTTCACTGAATGTTCCAATTTACCAGACCTATCGATGAGGTACAGTGTTAACTTAGGGACAGAAAGCTTTTGTGTTTGAATCAGGTCCATTCTTTATATTAATTTGTGGGGTACACGCATAATTAGTCCTTAAGCCCATATTATCAAGGAAAGTATGACAAATCACTGTTATGATTTCCTTTCCATCTTGATTGTTAAATCATTGATAATACAGGCGCCTGGTTTGCAATTGACCAAACGCCAATCGACAGATCGCTCCGCCCAACATAGAATTTAAGGCAAACAATGTGCATGTGGACGGTAATAGGGAACGATTTTATCCAGTTAATTATGACTTAAATTCGGACAAACAAAGTAGTATTTCGTAGTCGTTGTTATAAAATCTCGTAACTACGGCTTTATTTAAGCCGTAGTTACGAGATTTTATAACAACACCGACGCTGTTTATCAAAACATAACTGTGAACCTAGTCAATTGTTAGCACAAAATTCTTTGCCATTGGTATGTCGATTGTTTTGATTGTCAGTCGATAAATCGATACAAAACCACATGCAACGATGAACAATTGGGGCATAACATTTTTGTGATCGTCCATTGGCTAATCGATGTTTTTGATTGACAGTTGGCGTTTGGTCAATTTGATATTTATCATGAAAGAAATAGGCTTAATGTAACGAAAAAATACATGCACTCTGACTATGGCACTCTTGTCGCCATTTTTAAGGTTTGATAAATAATAATGATGATAATGATAATATTGATAATGATTTATTCATAATTTACAGGTTTCAATTAGAGGAGACACATGTCCCCTATGTGAGTTATAGAGAAGGTCAACTACTGAGTGAGGGTCCTGCAAATGATGAGGCTGGGAGTGATAATGACAATAGTGATAATATTGATAATGATTAATTCATGATTTACAGGTTTCAATTAGAGGAGACACATGTCCCCTATGTGAGTTATAGAGAAGGTCAACTACTGAGTGAAGGTCCTGCAGATAATGAAGCTGGAAGTGATAATGACAATAGTGACAATGATAATGATAATGATAATAGTGAAGATGAAGGGAGTGAAGATAATGATAATGAGGCAGTCAGTGATGATAATAGTGGTAATGAAGGTGATAATAGTGGACCAGAAAGTGATAATAAAGAAGAGAGTGACAATGAAGAAATAGAAGATGATGAAAAAGATGATGAAGGTCAAAAGAAAAGTGTGAAAAAGCAGGAGGATGAAATAAGTGAAGATGATGATTCTGGGTCAGGTAATTTACAATTTTTTAATTATGAAATAATAACAAGTTGAGCAGTCTTTATTGCGCAAATAAAAACCGATGTGCGACAGACTACATGTGTAGGTAAAAACCAAGGCGCACAGCGCCCAGGTATTTGCCTTAACATGTAGTCCAGAGCACAGAGGTTTTTATTGCGCAATCAAGACCGCTAACCTTTTTATTATCTCCATTATAATTCTCTCATTCGAAATGTGTTATTTTGTGGAAATTCTGCAATGAACTAGTTTTCGGTGTAGGAAACGCATTTGCTGTTAACTTAAGTGACCCCATTGATGACATCATTTGACGTTATCTTGATACACAAAGCATAATTACATAGAGTCTTTATTGTATAAATAAAACCTGATGCAGTTCTTCTTTCGCTATTTATGGATTGTACGGAAAGGGTATTCCCGGTAAGAGCATTGTTTTGAGAATTTATTTTCTACCGGGAGTGTACACATGCAGCAAAACATTGGTCATGTAGGGCTCTACAGGTGTGGGTATGAACCCTCGTCCCTTTCCAAAAAGCAAACATTTGTATTTTTTTAGCGAGCTTTAACTTCATATCCAGGGAGCTTATGTCACATACCTAGTGTAGGTGTCGCACCGCGTCTTCAAAAACTTTAACCTGGTCTATATCTCAGGCACTATTAGAGATACAGTCTTGATACTTTACACCTGGATACTTCCTTCCAAGACCTTTCATTTGGGATCATGACCTCTGACCTAGTGACCTTGACCTTGGAGTTTGACATACTTTTAAAAAACTTCAACCTGGCCTATATCTCGTGCAATATCTATTTTTATAGAAAATTAAGATGTTTTTTGTGAAAAGCTCCAGTAAAGGCGAGCCACGTTGTCCGCAGACAATAGAGTAATTCTCTTCTCCATCACAGATGAAGATGCAGCAGACAGTTATGATGACCTTTTGTCTGACCTTGAACAAGAACTAGATGAACCCAAAGTAGTGAAAGAAACCAAACTGAAGAAAAAGAAGGTAAAGGAAAACAAAAGTGAAGAAAAAACAAAAGAAATGGAGAAAGCAAAGAAAGAGATTCCTTACACATTCGCAGGTTAGTGTGTATAGTTTCTTAACAGTTTCCAATCTCAAACAACAAAATTTTTAGGGTGGTTTTATTCAAAAGCTGCTGCAAAGGACAAAACTGGTGTTAATAAGCATTGGATTTGTGGAAAATATAGCATAGAAAATATTGAGGCAAATGGATTTTGCCTCAATGTTTTCCCAAGCTTCATCTATTAAGGACATTAAAACCAGGTCTTGTTTTTGAAAGGGTTAACAGAAGGAATACTCTTGTTAGCAGTATTTCCATCTATTTTGATACGCCCGGAGTGATATTATGGCCCCGCCCGTCTGTCCGTCCGTCTGTCCGTCCGTCCGTTAGCAATTTTTTGTGTGCGCAACTCCTCCTATAGTTTTGATCGGAATTTGATCAAACTTGCCACAATTGATCTCCATGGTGTCTAGTTGTGCACACCGCTTACAGAATTTAGATAACTGTTTTCGTTCTTGAATTATCTGCCCTTGAATTTAAGGAAAAATGCCCATTTTCTCAAAAATGCCCATTTTCTCCTGTGTGTTACTTCTACAGTTTCAACCAGAATTTAATCAAACTAGCCACAATGAATCTCTATGGTGTCTTGTGCAAACAAAATTTTGATAACTTTTCATGTTTGAATTATCTGCCCTTGAATTGAAAAAATGGCCAATATTTACTGACAAGCCCCTCTCGGGCGTATATGCGCCGCAATGTGAAGCTCTTGTTTTCAAGAAGCATTCTCTCCGATGGTTATCAAAATTTAAGTACACCTTTTATCAGTGTTAAATCTAGCTTGGCCTTCAAGGGGTCTGATGGACCCACAGCCCTTGGTGGAGGGGGTCATCCAACACAAATACTTTGACAAATTATTGAATAACTAAATGTTATGTGAATAAACAATTTATTATATGGTAATAGGCCTTTTAGACAAGTTAAGACATTATTTTCATGTTTTCATTCACAAAAGACTTAAAGGATCGAGCCATTTGGGCACAGACTCCCTTCTGACGGGAACCATTTTGGAATTTAGGGGGTCAATTTGGCAATGGCCCCCTCGAGATTCAACACTGTTTTATTACCATAAACCAAAATATTTGCTTACCTTTATTAGAACCACAGCTCGACTATGACATAATCAGAACAACCGTTAAGAGGGGGCATTCAAACATAGTTATCACAAATCCACACCCTATGTTGTGGGTACTCATTAGAACCGTCTCGTTGAGACGATTCTAATGAGTACCCGCATCATAGGGTATGAATAATAATCGATGAAATATTGCACTTTTAAAATTCATTACCCTATCTTTTCTGTAGCTCTTCATAATGCTAATATTATACACTTCAGCACCAGATAGTTATGACAGTTTGTTGGATGTTTTGGAAGGTCATGACCTTGAAGGTCAGCTGACTATTATAGATAGAATAAAGAAATGTCACCATCCTAGTCTAGCTGCTGGAAACAAAGAAAAACTGGAGGTTTGTAGATATAGCTAATGCTTAAAGCAATGGAAAACAAAGATGCAATTTCAGGTACTTTCTGCTTTTGCGTAGTATTGATGCTTTTCATGCCATACCATAGGAATCTGGTTTCAAATGGAATAAAAAAAAAAGAAAAATGGTCATGACTTTGCAGGTCAGTTGATCATTATTTATAGAATAAAATGTCACCATCCTAGTTTAGCTGTTGGATATAAGGAAAAGATGAAGCTTTTTAACTAGTATATTCTTTGGCCTCTGTATAGAGAGATCAGGGGCATATCGTTTTACTCATGTCTGTCCATCTGTCTGTCCGTCTGTCTGTCTGTCCGAAAACTTAAAATGAAAACTTAACATTGCTTTTTCTCCAAAAGTATTCAAGATACAAAGCTCAAATTTGGTATGTAACTTTCTTTCAATGATATCTATCTGTTCCATGCAGTATGTCCTCCTCAAGGTCATCAGCACAAAAACTTAACATTTTATAAAAATGGCCATTTCGGGGGCATTTGTGTTTCACAAACACTTCTTGTCTTCTTTTGATTTCAATTGTGTTTTCATCTTCAAATCCTTTAAAATTGGAACATTCTAAAATTTGTCATTTAGGGAAGGATATATATTTTTGCTTTTCAACAAAAAACTCATAACTGAAGCTTGTTTTAAGCTTATACAAAGTTTATTTGCCCCCGTATCGAAAGAAAGGGGCATATTGTTTTATTGTTGTCTGTCAGTCCAAAATATTATGTGAAAACTTAACACTGGCCTTTTCTCCAAAAGTATTTCGGATACAAAGCTAGAACGTGGTATGTAACCTTCTTTCATTGATATATATCTATCAATAGAAGGTCAGGGTCATTGATGTAGGTCAATTACAAATATCAATTAAGGTCATTAGTTTAAAAGAATTGCCATTTCGGGGGCATTTGTATTTCACAAACACATCTTGAAAGCTGCAATATACTATGTCACCATATTTTTCAGACATTTTTCAAGTATTTGGTCCAGTTTTATGGCGACCTGTGTATCCAGGACCCTCCACAGTTAGAGTTTGTGGACAGACTCCTGAAGCCATTGTTTGAGTTGACACAGATGTCCCCAGAGCAGGCTGCACAAACCATGATCAGCGAGATAGCTGACAGACAGGCAGAGTTTAAACAGATCTGTGATAGAAAGGCAGGCAGGGGCTTGTACCCGGCTTTAGATACTGTAAGTATATCCATGCTTTTTAGCGAGCCGGGACTTTATGTCTGGGGAGCTAATGTCACAGCCCTAGTGTCGGCGTCGCGTCCCGTCACGTCTTCACTTGAAAACCCTTGACCTGGTCTATATCTCAGGCACTATTAGAGATTCAGCCTTGATATTTCATACATTGATACATCTTGACAAGACCTTTTTTGGGGGGGGACCACGACCTTTATCCTAGTAACCTTGACCTTTGAGTTTGACCTACTTTTGAAAAACTTTAACCTGGCCTATATCTCATGCACTATTATTGATAGAGCCTTGATATTCCACACATGGATACCTCCTGCCAAGACCTTTCATTTCGGACCATGACCCTTGTCCTTGTGACCTTGACTTTGGAGTTTGACCTACTTTTGAAAAAACAACTGTTTTTGAGACAAGCTCCCGTAAAGGCGAGCTACGTTGTCCATTGACAACTCTTGTTAACAAAAATGGGTGACTGCAGCTTAAAACAAGCTGCAGTTGCGAAGTTTTTGTTGAAAAGTGAAAAGATATAACAATGTATTTTTAAAAGTGCTCAGGTGAGCTATTGTTGTCCGTGGATTCCGTTGTCAGTCTCTCAGTGCATCTGCAAGTACAAAGAATAATCTTTTCCTCCTATACTAATATCAGATTTGGATCAAACTTCACAGTAATGACTCTTAGGCCATCTTCTCTGAAAAAAAGACATGAAATAAAACTAAATCTATTAAGAACTGTGTTTGCTCTGGCAATTAAACAATAGAAAAAAGAGAGAAACGATAAGGCCTACAGCTTTGAAATATTATATGTACAATCGTTTTATAGACCTCCACCCTAATATTTTACAAATTATCACTCTTGTGATGCAAATTCAGTCCTATGTTTCAGTATAACCAATTTTAAGTAGAGTCAAATGCTGACCTTGGTGTACCTTAACCCATTCCCACACAGACACAAAATGACGATTTTTGAAGCAATTTCGTCATTTCCCAAAATGTTTTCTACCCAAAAAGACGAAAAGGTGTAAAATTTCAATAATTTGAAATTGTTTTCTGCAACATCTTTGAATTTGGATCAGCCTAAAATGTTCACATCTGGTACTGGGTTAATCAACTTTGCTGTTTGTTTCTATTTCAGGTGATGCTATTTAAGTTGGTTAGTGTGTTGTTTCCTACGTCAGATTTTTACCATCATGTCACCACGCCCACCATGTTGTTTATATGTCAAATATTATCACAGTGTAATGTACACCATGGCAGAGATGTTGTTACTGGTCTACTGTTGTGTAATATATGTTTAGAGGTGAGTATATGTCTATGTGGTTTATATGTCTCTACACATATGTTGTTAATATGTAGACCTACACATAATTATGTGGTTTATATGTCAAATGTTATCTCAGTGTAATGTACACCACAGGAGAGATGTGGTTACAGGGCTACTGCTGTGTAATATATGTTTAGAGGTGAGTATATGTCTACACAAAGTGTTATCATAAACCTATGTGGGCAAGCAGCTGGAAGCTCAGAAAGGATGTTGTGGTAGTGCTGGTGAGAAAAACAACAGGTTAGGTGATCAAGATGTCATGGTATAATCATAGCAGTTGAAAGAGGTGTTAAACCCATTCTATCAATCAGAGTTTTAGACAAAACTTTTCTATAGTTTAACAATTACTTAACCCATTACCACACAGTGACTCTTTTTGACTCCCCACAAGATAATGGCTTTGGAAAACATTGTGGAAAATGAAGAAATTGCTCGTGACAAGTAATTTCTTCATTTCCCACAATATTTCCTACCCAAAAAGACCAAAATATTTTAGATTTCATGATCTAAAAATGCCATCTGCTACATCTTCGAATTTGGACCAGTCCAAAATTATGCCATTGTATTTCAGTTTGTATCATTATCCAGAAGACTGGTACCTGAAGCCATCAACTTTTTACATGGAACTTTGTTTCTGTCCTGTAATAAAGAACCAAATAAATGTAAGTAGTTTACCAAATTTCCTTGTATCTAAACCATATTACTCAAAAAGTATGCTAGATAGAATAATAAACTTCATAGGTGGATGGAACTCGTTTAGGTTAGGTGCAGTGCACAAGAACCATAACTCTGTTGATCATATTTTCTTATGTAACAAAAACTTATTCAGGGCGAATAACCTGCCTATTAAACTTCTTGTTTGTTTTTTTAGATTGATCATTTATTGTTTCAATTGATTTTTGTTTTCAGATATTAAAGTGGTTCCACCCTTTAAATCTATAGGAAAATCTATCAACTTGCTTCATGTATCTAAACCGTGCAAAAAGTGAGTATATTTTAACTTTTTTTTCAATTTTACAGTTTTCTCCTATTTTAGCTCTCAGTTGGTAGAGCAGCTGGAGGCTCAATTAGGGTGTTGTGGTAGTACTGGTATAAGAAACAACAGGAATCCATGGTTAGGTGCTCCAGCCACTATGACTATAGCAGTTGAAAGCGGCATAAAACCTGAATAAACCATCCTGCTTTAGCTGTTTGCAGAGTGAATTATATACAGAGTTATTATGTTGAAAGCCCAGAAAACAACTGCACAGCTTTGTTAAAGTGGCAACACTTTGGTTTGCCCCCCCCCCCCCCCCCCCCCGCCCATCTTTTCTTACTTAAAATAGGAAGGTAAATTCTATGATAAGACTGAAGAGGTGTTTAAAAATTAGGATACAATGTAAACCTAAATGATGATAAAATCTGGGTAGCATCAAGTACTCTCATTTGGCAACATTTCTTATTTGTGACAGCATTTGTTTATTCATTTCAGTGCAACTAACAGTAAATTGTCTCTCAGTAAGATGTTAGGGCCCGTTGTAGAGGAAGAAGTATATGAAAATGATGAATTTAGGTGAGTCTTCTTTATTCAACAACACCGTGTGAAATGTGTCAACTCTTTCCCAAATGGCAAAATGTAAGCATCTTCTAAATAAAATGGTGATGCAATTGACAAAATTAATGATATCAAATGTGAAAGACAATAATCTCATAGCATAAAAGAAAGGTAGAAAATGCTGATAATTCATCTGAATGGCAGTTTGTATACCTCTTTATTGATGGGTATAGGGCATATTGGTTTAGCTTTTGAACATTTGTGAAAGCGCTGTCATATTCCCCTTGTATATTTTATGATAAGACCTTTCTCCCATACCAAGGAACATGTACGCAGGTCAAGGTCTACCAAATATTATTGATACTCCTACGAAATACTTATGTAAAAAAGATGTGTACTTCTCCCTCTATTTACAGAATACAAACTTTACAACACTGTATAACATTGTAAGAGGAGTATTCTATCATCTTCAGTGATCTGCCATCCTATCCTACAATATTTACTCCTATCTTAGACCTGTGTAAAAAAAACACATAAATGCTGTCTAGAATCTTGTATTTCTCTCTCTTAGATTCAGAATACAAGCTTACATTACTGCATGATGTTATTATAGAACAACTTGGATCTAGATCAGACTGCGCATTTGTGCAGGCTGATCTAGATCCATGTTGGTCTCAAATGTCATAAACAACCATTATTTCATCTTTTGTTCATATATTTTTAGTTTTCCTTTCACTACAATATTTATCTCTATTTACAGAATACAAGCTGTACAACACTGTATAACATTGTTAGAAGAGTATTCTATCATCTACAGTGATCTGCCATCCTATCCTACAATATTTACTCCCATCATAGACCTGTGTAAAAAACTACCAACAAATAACTACCCGGAATCTCTGAAGGTGATGTACAAAATGTATCTATGCCTAATTATACGCCCCACCTACGAAGTAGAGGGGGGTATATTGGTTTCACCATGTCTGTCTGTCTGTCAGTCCGTCTGTCCATCTGTCCGTCCAGTCATCCGTCCGTAGACTTTTTCGTTTCCGTGCTCTAACTCAAGAACAGTTTGACCTAGGATCATGAAACTTTACACAGTTGTTGCCCTTGACCCAAGGAGGTGCCCTATTGTTTTTGGGTCACCAAGGTCAAAGGTCAAGGTCACAATCAGACTTTGTTTAAAATCCGTTTCCGTGCTCTAAGTCAAGAACCGGTTGACCTAGGATCATGAAACTTTACACAGTTGTTGCCCTTGACCCAAGGAGGTGCCCTATTGTTTTTGGGTCACCAAGGTCAAAGGTCAAGGTCACAATCAGACTTTGATTAAAATCCGTTTCCGTGATCTAAGTCAAGAACCGGTTGACCTAGAATCATGAAACTTTACACAGTTGTTGCCCTTGACCCAAGGAGGTGCCCTATTGTTTTTGGGTCACCAAGGTCAAAGGTCAAGGTCACAATCGGAGTTTGTTTAAAATCCGTTTCCGTGCTCTAAGTCAAGAACCGGTTGACCTAGGATCATGAAACTTTACACAGTTGTTGCCCTTGACCCAAGGAGGTGGGCTATTGTTTTTTGGTCACCAAGGTCAAAGGTCAAGGTCACAATCTGACTTTGTTTAAAATCCATTTCCGTGCTCTAAGTCAAGAACCGGTTGACCTAGGATCATGAAACTTTACACAGTTGTTGCCCTTGACCCAAGGAGGTGCCCTATTGTTTTTGGGTCACCAAGGTCAAAGGTCAAAGGTCAAGGTCACAATCGGACTTTGTTTAAAATCTGTTTCCGTGCTCTAAGTCAAGAACCGGTAGACCTAGGATCATGAAACTTTACACAGTTGTTGCCCATGACCCAAGGAGGTGCCCTATTGTTTTTGGGTCACCAAGGTCAAAGGTCAAGGTCACAATCAGACTTTGTTTAAAATCCGTTTCCGTGCTCTAAGTCAAGAACCGGTTGACCTAAGATCATGAAACTTTACACAGTTGTTGCCCTTGACCCAAGGAGGTGCCCTATTGTTTTTGGGTCACCAAGGTCAAAGGTCAAGGTCACAATCGGTTTTTGTTAAAAATCCGTTTCCGTGCTCTAAGTCAAGAACTGGTTGACCTACAGCACTTTTTCAGTGACAAGGCGCTAGTGGGGGGTATTTGTCCACTTTGCGACAGTTCTAGTTCCATTACTAAAGAATATTTGTTTGAATTCCTGTATGTAACAAATTATATTTCTTATGATAAAACCTTTTCTTTGATACCAACATCACGGCCATATGCCTAGGTTGTGATATTGTTTGTTTCTAATCTTACTAACCCATCTTATTCCATAAGCAAGTTGTCACCACCATTGCATAATTCATAGCATGTATGTAACAAGACTTATAACTTTTAAACAAGACTTTCAAACTGTAGTTATTTCACTTTGTAAGCACTTGTAACAGTGCATTTTAAGACATCTCCTATTTCAATTCATATTTGCAGAGTCGTATAGAAGAGTTTATATCAGTTGGAGAAGAAAGATTCACCAAGAAGTTAACTAACTTAGTTATACAGAAAGCCAAACCTAAACCATTAGCTTTGATGGAACCCCAGATAGAAGATAGGTATGAAAAACTTTACCATTATTTTACTGAAATCTGCTTTGCAGGCAGTATAAACAAAGATCAGATGGCATATACATGCAGTCTGGAATTTGCTTATACTACCTGCATGTCCAATTTACGTTACGTTAAGGAAGGTTCACGAAGTTGTCTAATCTAGTTATACAGAAAGCTAAACCTAAACCACTAGCTTTGATGGAACCACAGATAGAAGACAGGTAAAATTTACACTTCCTTTATTTTACTGAACCCTGCTTTTGCAGGTAGTAAAAACAAAGATCAGCATGCATATACATGCAGTCTGATATTTGTCTATACTACCTGCTTGTCATTTCTAATTAACATTTTGTTTAGAAAGATTCACCAAGAAGTTATCTAATCTAGTTATACAAAAAGCCAAACCTAAACCACTAGCTTTGATGGAACCCCAGATAGAAGACAGGTGAGATAAACTTTTCCATTATTTTACTGAAACCTGCTTGGCAGGTAGTAAAAACAATGGTGAGACTGCACCTTCATGCAGTCTGATCTTTGTAAACACCACCTGTATATCCAATTGACATTATGTTTAGAAAGATTCACCAAGAACCTCAGATAGAAGATAGGTAAGATTAACTGACCCTGGAATTTTCCTTGCTTTGGTAGGCAGCATAAACAAAGACCAGCTTGCATATACATACAGTCTGATATTTGTTTATACTACCTGCATGTCCAATTTACATTATGTTTACAAAGATTCACCAAGAAGTTATCTAACTTAGTTATACAGAAAGCCAAATCTAAACCACTAGCTTTGATGGAGCCACAGATAGAAGAAAGGTAACTTAAGGTTTACGAACTGAGAATGAATTGCAGAGCCAAAGGCGAAATTTGAAAAGTGCCAATAATTCCTAAACTGTGTTACATTTCCATTTCAAATACAAACATAAGCATTTTGTATGGTTTAGAATTTTGAATTAATTCATACTTATGGAAATATTTGACAAAAATGTTCAAAATTACCTCCCTTGCATATGAATATAGAGTAAAATAATATTTGTAAATTATTTTCTTCTTGAAGCATAATCTTGAAATCCGGCATGGTGAAACAACTTATGTGAAGTGTATTTACAAGTGTGTGTAATTTGATGCATTTCATATGGCTAGAAAATGGTGTTTTCATTCTCAGTTCGTACACCTTAAACTTTACCATTATTTTACTGAGACCTGTTTGGCAGATAGTATAAACAAGGATCAGACTGCATAAACATGCAGTCTGGTCTTTGCTTATACTACCTGCATGTCCAATTTATGTTACATTAAGGAAAGTTCACGAAGTTGTCTAACTTAGTTATACAGAAGGCAAAACCTAAACCATTAGCTTTGATGGAGCCTCATATAGAAGATAGGTAAAATTTGCACTACCTTTATTTTACTGAAACCTGCTTTTGCAGGCAGTATTAACAAAGATCAGCCTGCATATACAAGTAACATGAGCTCTATGCTATTTAGTATTTACACAGTTAATTGAGTTAAACAGAAAGCTAAACTTGAAAGGCTAGCGTACTGTTAAAAGTGTTATATTGTTTTATGGATCGTTGTTTTTCTTCTGTCAGCAGAACTTTAAAAACATCTGTTCTTACTTTTGCCATTTTCTCCATTCTGTATGTATTATAAGTTTGGAAAACTTTTGATGTACATGTATTTCGAAAACTGATTGAGTTACTTGACAATCAGACTTTGTTTTGTAAAGGTCTAAGGTAGTTATTTGATGATAGAATTCCTATGGTCAGAGGAATGATGAGATAAGTTTCATTTTCTGTCCAGAGAGTGATAAAATATCTTCCACTTTACTCTCATTTCAGTTTTGATGGTAGAAAGACTTTCAGGAAAGGTACTAAAGAGTTTAATGAGAAACAAAAACTGATGCATAAATATAAAAAGGAGCTGAAGGGAGCTCGACGGGAGCTCAAGAAGGACACTCACTTTATTGCGAGAAAACGATTGAATGATCAGATGGGGAAGGATCGAGAACGTAAGAGAAAAGTGAATCAGCTGATGGCTTCACTCGCAAACCAGGAGGGTGATTATAAGAAAATGAAGAAAGGAAAATCAAGCTCTTATTTTTGAGTCTCATGTCAAAAGATTTTTGTATCTCACCAGTAGGTTAACCCATTACCAGACGGGAAAATTTTAGACTGTTCCAAAGTCAAAGATGTTGCAGACGACAATATAAATTGAATGAAATTTGAATTTTTCAGTCTTTTTGGGCAGAAAACAATGTGGGAAATGAAGAAATTGCTTGTCGCAAGCAATTTCTTCATTTTCCACAATGTTTTCTAAAGCTTTTAAATTGTAGCATCATCTGTAATACTTTTGAATTTGGAGTGGTCCAAATTCTGTCGTTTAGGAATGGATAAACTTGACTCCAAGAGCCCTATATGGTCAGGTGATAAAGGTAACAGATTTGTAACATAAAGGTGTAGGGTTTTCCTTTTACAATTCCAAGTAAAACCTGGTACATGTAGTGTTCATACCTTGGAATCAAAGGAAAAAGAACTACTGGGTAAGGTGCTTTGTTTCGATTTGAATGAATGAATATTTTTTAAAATTGGAAAAAAAAATGAAATGAAAAAAATGAATGTATAAGTCTATTTTATCTCTTTTCCTTCGGATCCCAGATTATTTCTAGTGATGTGCAGACCGTTAGTATAGCTATAGATCAACAAAGCAAACTGTCTGTTCCATCTTTAACCCCTTCCCAAATGACAAAATTTGAGGGGGTCCAATTTGAAAGCTGCTGCAGATGACAAAATGAGAGTTTATAAATGTTATAAAAATTGTGTAAAATGTATCAAAGAAAATATTGAGGCAAAAGGAGAAACTGCTGGTTATCAGCAGTTTCTTCTTTTGTCTCAATGTTTTTCCAAGCCTTTTCTGATAGGGACGTCAAAACCAGGTCTTGTTTGGGAAAGGGTTAACCCTTGGACAGACGGGAATGAATGACCGCTATTTACACATAATTATTGTAACCAGTGGACATTCCAGTCTTTCTCTATAATTCTCTGTGTGGATTTGATGTGGTAACGATCTTTTTAGCTCACCTGAGCACGAAGTGCTCGAGGTGAGTTATTGTGGTCACTTTTTGTCCGGCGTCCGTCCATCCGTCCGTCAACATTTGGGGTGTTTACACTCTAGCATCCACAAAAGTTAGGCAATCTTGATCAAACTTGGCCAAGACAAGTAGGATCATAAGTTCTCGGACAAGTTTGATTATGGGCCTGATCGGACCAGAAAGTGCTGAGTTATCTGCCCTTGAATGTCAAAAAATGCTGTTTTTAACTTTGTTTACACTCTAGCATCTACAATTATTGATCAATCAAGACAAAACTAGGACTTAATGTTGGAGACCATAAGATCTTGGATGAGTTTGATTTTCAGTCTGATCTGACCAGAAAGATTAGAGTTACGTGCCCTTGAATTGGGCAAAATTGCCATTTTTGGCTGTTTTCAACCTTGTTTACCCTCTAGAATCTACAATTGTTAATAAATCAAGACAAAACTTGGACACAATGTTGGGGACCATAAGATCTCATATAAGATCGATTTTCATTCAGATCTGACCAGAAAGACGAGAGTTATGCGCCTTTGAATTGGGCAAAATTGCCATTTTTGGCTGTTTTTGACCTTGTTTACACTCTAGAATCTACAATTATTAATAAATCAAGACAAAACTTGGATAAAATGTTGGGAAGCATAAGATCTTGGATGAGATTGATTTTCAGTCTGATCTTTTCAGAAAGTAGAGAGTTATGTGCCCTTGAATTAGACAAATTTGCCAAAAACGGCTCTTTTCGACCTTGTTTACTCTCTAGAATCTACAATTATGAATCAATCAAGACAAAACTTGGACACAATGTTTGGGAGCATAAGATCTTGGATGAGATTGATTTTAAGTCTGATGTGATAAGAAAGTCAAGAGTTAAGTGTCCTTGAATTTGATAAAATTGCCATTTTTGATTTTTTTCAACCTTGTTTACGCTCTAGAATCTACAATTATTGACCAATCAAGACAAATCTTGGACACAATGTTGGAGACTATAAGATCTCAGATGAGTTTGATTTTCAGTCTGATTTGACTAGGTTGACGAGAGTTATGTGCCCTTGAATTTGATAAAATTGCCATTTTCGGCTGTTTTCGACCTTGTTTACACTCTAGAATCTACAATTATTAATAAATCAAGACAATTCTTGGACACAATGTTGGAGAATATTAGATCTCAGATGAGGTTGATTTTCAGTCTGATCTGACCAGAAAGACGAGAGTTATGTGCCCTTGAATTTGATAAAATTGCCATTTTTGGCTGTTTTCGACCTTGTTTACACTCTAGAATCTACAATTATTTAAAAAAAAAAAAAAAAAAACAATGTTGGGCACCCTAAGAGCTTGGATGAGTTTATTTTTGACAACGTCATTGACCATAAGTTCATATTCAGTCTCAAAGTCATAGATATCAATTGAATTGAACATAAGTGTTGCTCTTATCATTTTGGTTCAGGTGAGCGATATAGGACCATCATGGTCCTCTTGTTTAAAATACCCCACCGAAGGTTATATAATATATTGGCAGAGAAACAGAAAAGAGTAGGTATATAAGACTTTGAAAATTCTTATTCCAAATTCAAACCATATGTTGTGGGTACGCCCTACTCATTTGAATCGTCTTGGCGAGACGATTCTAATGAGTACCCGTCTTATTATATTATGGTTTGATGAACTATTAATGAAATATATTGAAATATTAAATACACAATTTTGAAAAGCCATTTACTCTCCCCTTCTTCTCCGTATCTCTGTATTGGTATCTTCCACCGTATCCGCATCTCATGCCCGTATCCCCTCCTACATTTATGGACATAATGATA